>PKMM01011811.1:70391-128588 GCA_002933915.1 Eutrema heterophyllum
AATTCAAAATATATATATATATATATATATATTATTATTTTTTATTATACAACCACAAAAAGAAAAGATCTGACGTTGAATTTTAGACTAATCTCTGAAGTTCAGACTGTTTAGTACGGCTCAGAGAAATTGATTTTTAACCTCGATTAACAACAATATGTTAACCATTTGAATTACTATCACTTAAATTTTCTTACAAAATTGGAAGACTTTTTTCAGATTAATGTCATTTTTGCAAAACCAAGGTAACATTCTTGAAGCCAAGCTAATCTTCTTAATTCTATCATTCCAATTTCTTTAAGAAATTTGATCAAATCAAGATCGATATATATATATAATTTTATGTACATTCACAATACAGATTACATGTTTACAAATTCCCACAGGCCAAATATTGACCTAAAACTCCGGTCTGAATCTTTCCTCTTTAAGAACTCAACTTAGAACGCAACTAAAAATGGCGATCAAAGTTGGTCACACTTCTAGCACATGACCCTGATGGTCCACCGGAGATCTACACGCTGATTCCGACGGTACTCTCGACTCGGCTATCTTAGCCGCTACTTCGGCCATCACAAGCCTCGTCAGCAAAAGTCCCGCCACAAACGCAGCTCCCATCAACATCGTGAAAACCGCGGTCCAGCTACTCCTGGACGATATGTAACCCGTTAGCAAGGGCCCAACCGCCGCTCCAACGGATCCCGTTCCGTCGATTATAGCCGTTACCGTAGCCAGAGCTCTCGAGTTTCCTTTCAACGAGCTATGCGTCCCGAGATCGGCTGAAACGGCCGTTGTGATCAAAGCGTAAGGTCCGTTAACCAACACTCCGGTTAAAAACATGAGAGACGCGTTGGCTAACAACGAAACGTGTCCATAGCTCCGGTAGAAGAACAAAGCTGGGATTGAGCAATACATGAAACTAGCAGCTGTGATCGCTCTTGCTCCGATTCGGTCTGAAATGTAACCCGCCATGATCCCTCCGACCACACCTCCTACATCGAACATTGTCGAAAGATTTCCCGCTGTTTCATCTGATAAATACTCGCCTTCAATCGCTGCAAACAAAATTTTTATTTAGTTACATGACCGGAACAAGTAGTCTAGCGGTTTGTGCGTGTGTGCGTTGTAGACGACAAAAAACAAAAGTTACCGGTGTGGCTAACGTAAAAAGGTAACCAGTAGAGGAAAGTGTAAGCGACCAATTTAGCAAAGAAGAGACAGAGAGCGAAAGGCGCAACTCCCGGAATCCTCCAAGCTTCAATGAACCCAACAGCTCGTTTCTTGTCATCGGTTTCGGAATCAGACGAGCTCAAGAGCAACGGCACATTTACAGAGTCTCCGATTTTCTCATTAGAATCAACATCCTCGTCTCTCTCTGCTCCAACAATCTCCGGATTGACGGGCAAGAAAGCGAAATTCACCAATCCGATCAACACGATAACCACACTAGGAACCACAAAAGACCATCCCCAACCATATCTCAGCATCGCAGCAGCGATCAACGAGCCAGTGATGTTCCCAACAGAAGTGTGTGCGTTCCATATCCCCATGATCAGTCCTCTCTTCTTCTTGTTAAACCAGTTTCCGACCACAGCAACCACGGAAGGCCAGCCAGAGGACTGAAACAAACCAGCGAGCATTTGCATGATCAAGAAATAGTAAAAGCTATGAACATTCGCCCAATAACCGACACCGAACAGAGACGTGAACAACCCGGTTCCGACCATCCCAACGGTCAAGAATATCCTCAGATTCATCCTATCTCCCAAATGTCCGGCGAAATACATCCCGAAAGCGTAAACCGCAAGAAAAGCAACGTCGATCTCACCGAGCAAAACCGTTCCGTTTGGTCCGTTAAACGGAGCCCAACCACCACCTTCTTGTTCTTTTCCGGAGGATCGAAACGAAGTGAATCTTAAAAGGAGTGAGTTAAGCCCTATATCTGGAGATTGAGGATCAAGCGCGCTCTTCACAATGCTTGTTGTCTTCCTTGCAGCGTGATAGCTAGCGTAAGCGAGGAACGTCACGATCAAGACTATTGCTTGATATGCATTGTAAGAGAGCTTCGAACCTTTGATTCGTTCCAAGAATCGAATCCCCACTGGTTTTTTCTCCATCTCTGGCTCAGATTGCATTAGAGAACCCATGAAAACTGCTTTTTTTTTTCAAGTCTCTCTCTCTCTCTCTCTCTCTCTCTGTGTTTGAGGAAAAATCCAATGTTTACCTGGAGATAAGATATTAAATATGTTGAGAAAAGAGCAAAATCTTAAGGAGAAGATTCCATTTTTCATATGGAATTATACTCTGTTTTTTTCTTTTCTAGAAAAATCTTCATAAACTCTTGGCCTTACACAAGGGTCACACTTCTGGAGAATCTCTGAGACGTGTCGTAATGAGTGACAGATCACTGTTGTAGTGTCTCTATAAACTCTCAAGATAACTATTTTAAGTGAATTCTCTTCAGTTTTTGATTAGTTAGTTATTATGCTAAAGTTTATTAGTTTTCTTACCTTATAGTATGAATTATGACATCTAATTGGTATATTTTAAAGGAATATTCTTACAGAACCTGAAAATTCATCAAAACCTCAAACTAATTAATTAAAAATCTCGTGAGACTTTTATTTTTTGCCTCAAATCTCGTGAGTCTTTATGTGGATACTTAATTATTATTTTTAATCATGCAATAAACAAACCTATCTTTGTTGATATATTCAAATTAGTTTTATTAAAAATAAATTGTATTATAAACAAAACAGAATCAATTGAGATTCGAATCTAGAAAATGCTAAAAACAAAAACAAAAAAAAAACTCTTGGGGACGACGAAGAAAGAGATCTAAACGATGAAGACGCACGTATCACGATTTTGAAGAGTTCCTCTTCGTAATCTGGAATATTCCATCGGACGGAAAACAAAAATATCCCGAGAAAGTAGAAGAAAACTTCAAACCAAGATTTGACTCGATTCAAGAAGCATTCAAACTAAACTTCAAAATTAGAAAAAAAAACAGAAACAGTAAGAAAAAAAAAAAGATAAATCTGAATTACCTTTATCCGTTCGTCAAGCTCAGAAGCAAAAACGTTTCCTCCGGCGAGCTTTCCCTCTCTAGAGACTGACTTTTGAGAGTTTGAAAAAAATTGATGATTGCTTGAAGATGCAAAGAGACTTGGACACGCTTTGGAGCTGTAAGCAACGGCGACGTACGGGTTTATTATAGCATTCGAGCTCAATAGTCGATGGAATTAAACAAATGATTTTATTATTCCTGACGAGTTTTTGAAATTACGATCTCACCCTTCTCACTACAAATCATATTGCTCGGATCGCGATTTACGTTTTTACCCTTCCTAGTTGCGTCTCGAATTGCCAAACCACGCCAATGAACGAAGGTTGTTTCCTGCGTATTACCCTTCCTAAAGCCTCCCTACGCAGTTATTATATGCCTAAAAAAAACCATCTACTTATTATATAGGGCTAGACAAAAAAAAAAGATCTCGATTCAAAATCCAAATCTGATTTGATCCGAAAATAGATTCNATCACTGTGCTCACCGATCAGCCACTGCGAACTATTCTACATAGTCCGAGTCAGTCCGGCAGACTCGCCAAATGGGCCATCGAACTCAGCGAGTACGACATTGATTACAAAAACCGGAAAACGATCAAATCCCAAGTACTTGCCGATTTCCTCATCGAACTACCACAAGAGTTGATCAATACCGACATCTCATCAACCGAGAAATGGACCCTCCACGTCGATGGGTCATCCTGCCATCACGGGTCGGGAATAGGCATTCGCCTACAATCACCAACTGGAGAAATTCTGGAACAATCGTTCCGGCTGGAATTCGATGCCTCGAACAACGAAGCTGAGTACGAAACACTAATCGCCGGACTACGATTGGCTAAGGCCATTGGCGCAATTCGGGTACATGCGTACTGCGACTCTCAGCTCGTCGCAAGCCAGTTTAGCGGAGAGTACGACACGAAGAACGAGCGAATGGGTTCCTACCTCCAACTCGTCAAGGAACTCGCCGCCCATTTCAAGTCCTTTGACCTTACAAAAATCCCGCGAGGGGAGAACGCGCCTGCCGATGCACTTGCCGTCCTCGCATCCAGCTCTGACCCCCACTTACAGCGCACGATCCCGGTCGAAAGCATTCCCAGATCGAGTATCCAGAAACCNATCCGGATCGGATCCTGATATCCGTATATATTGGCGAATACGAGTTTAGATAATAAGTTTATGGATTTGAGTATTATAAAATTCCAGAATTTATCCGTGTCGATTCTTACTATTATATGCTTTTTTAAATAAATAATATGGTACGAATGTACTATTTATAGATTTTTAAACCTGTCTACAAATAAAGATGTGTGGGTCCTTTCCTCTACCTCGGCGACATCCACTACTATTGTACTCAAGTAATTGTTTTTTTCTGTACATTAGACTATTATTATGTTAAACTCTCGTATATAATTCTCATCGAACTATTTAGTTTAATCATGGTAAGTAACGCGATAAAGTAAGAAAAAACAAAGTTTAATTGATTTCAATAAATAAAGGTTAAGGCAGAGTCTAGAGGAGTATGACGAATATATGGCGTCACCGAACATGACCGCGTTTTCGTCCTTGGTTTATGCCGATACGTAAGTTCTATTACTATATTTAAAATTAGTATTAAAACTACAACCATAAACCAATTACGTTTCATTTACGAAACAAGTAATAACGCGCAGATATATTATATATACATATTCATACGAAATGTTGTTATGTGCACGTATCAGATTTAGACAATGCAAAAAGGAAGAAAAAAATGGCATTCGGACGTAAATAAGGGGATTCCATTGTTAACTGGTTAGAGCTTTTCAAACTTTATATTGCACCTCCTTCAATGTTCTTTACAAATAATTAAAATCATCAAATACAAGGTAAAAATTTTACCGACCAAGGTGCTAAATTTGTAGTGGAGTTAATAATTATGGAAAACTCCTGCCAAATGATATGCTCACCTCCAGAATTACGTTGGCTTTAACTTTGGTTTTGAGAATTTCACGATCAGATGGTGTTAATTAATCTAAAAAAAGAATTTGAAGTCTTATGATGTAAATTAACTAAATATCAATTATTTTACAAGGATAGCTTTCAAAAATATCAACTTTTAGGATTAACCTTTCTATATCACACTTTTGGTATATTTTGTTTTTAAACTAATTTATTTCAAAAACAAAACTTTAAAATGAAATTTAAAAAAATATTTTATAATAAATTTTCTGGATTCGTTTATATATCGTAGGTGATGTATATATATATATATATGTGATTTTTACATGTTAAAACTTAAAAGGTAAAACTTAAAAGGTTTGTTACAAAAAAAAAACTTAAAAGGTAGTTTGGCTTGCTTACCACACAAAAAAAAAGACCGATTGGAAAAAAAAAATAATAATAATCAACACTCACTCAATTTATCTTAGTTTTTGTTATTAACCAATTTACCTCTTAGCTTTGATTTGAGACTTGCATTAGTTCATATAGCTATCGTAAAAACTGTAGTCTAAAAAAAGAGGCCAGTTTTAATGTTGCTAATATATTTTCCTTTAAAACAAAATATCACACACTTAAAAAATAAAATGAAATCAAGAGATTATAGTGGGGTGATTCTATTTTCGTTGGAAGAGTCGTCCTGTTGGTTTAGGTCATGGATCAATTCTCCGTGGGAGCGAAATTACCACATTAGTTATTGGCTAGATAAGACATTAAAACTGAGATGTGTTACTCCGCTCACGAAATTAGTCTGAACCCGTACTTGAGATATACTTCTTGATTCTTGATTCTGAAAGGATAAAAAAAAACTAAAAAAAAGCTAAAATGCCGACCAAATAAATAGACAGTGGAAAAGATTTGTACGTAACTCCTCGGCCCTAATGTATTAATTATCGGTGATAACGATTAACGACCTAAACATTGACATACTGTATAATCACACTAAAATATTTGATCTTCTAACGTTGACTTAGAGGCAATTATGTACTATCTACGGTGACATATAATATATTTTACCTCAGCAAGTGAATAGTAAACAGTATGATATTAACATATATAAATCGCGATTTAATACCTTTTGAACCGTTTTTAAAAGTCAGATATACTTTTTATGGTAAATAAATCAAATTTTAACAGTAAACCATCAATTGATCACTGAATACGTATAAATCTATTGAACAAAATTGGAAAAATAACTAGATAATCATATAAACAAGAAAAATAACAGAGTTTTTTTTTTTTTTTTTAACAAGAAAAATAACAGAGTTGATAATATGTTAGCGTGTAAAGTCTACATACGAAAGAAAGCCGCATATAATTTCACTTATTTTAATAATATATTAGTTGTATATATATGTCTCATATAATTTCACTTATTTGTTAACTATATAATCTTTGATTCAAACAAATTAACAAAGTAGTCTCTTCGGAGCTATCCGATCGAATTGGAATGATGCACAGAAGATTAATATGACTTCTATGTAAAGATGACATGCATAAATCAAGAAATGATTCAAACTTTTTTTAGGAAAAAAGAAAAATTTACAGAGTAAAATATGAAGTTAAAAAAAAATCACGCAAACAAGAGTCAGATATACGACATGTCTACAAAAACACGAATTTTGCAGAAACCATTAATATGATTTGTAATACTCTTATAAAAGAAGCACATGGTATACGAATAAAGTCTTTTTGCAAAAATATTCTATAATTTGAAGTCAAAGTTAAAAATACCTTATTCCTCTCCTCTTTTTCAGAATTCCACGAATTACCTTTTAAAAATCTGGGTATTCACGCAAATGTCATTACTCAGACTGCTGTTAGAGTCTAATGTTTTTTTCAAAAGACAAAAAAAAATTTCAGATCTAACTTAATTACGGAATGCCATTGCCATCAATTCTCAACCTCCACGACAACCACCATCGTCGACGAGTTAATGCAGGAACTAACCCAGTTTTTCGCCATTAAAGCCCAAGAATAGAGCTCGGACTTCCTTTTCGCGAGTTCTCCTCTCCGATTTCTCCCATTTCCCCTCGATTTTCCGATTCAAACGTATCGAAATCATTTTTTATGGCATAAAAACAGCAAAACACGACTGGGCTTGCGGGATTTCGGTGATATTAGACGTTCTGGGCGCTCGACGAGGGTGAAAAAAAACTCTAAACGGATATAGGTACGAATTTTTGCATATCGTCGATTTTCAGATCTGAGTTGTATACTCAGACTGCTTTAGAAGTCTGATGAAACCAACATGGTCAACGAGAGGGTAGTTTTGCAATTGACTTTTAAATACTCAGATTAAAATTGAAGTCTGGTAATTTCCTTTGAAAACAAAAAAAAATCTCGTATAACTTCGTATAATGTATGCTATACGAAGTTATTACGCCGAACCTTATTTTGGAGACTCAATAAGCCTTTGTGTCAGGTAGATTAATCTCGGATAATATTATGATTGCTCAATAAAATGATTCATGGTCTACGAACTAATAAGTCGTGTAAAGGTAAATTTATGGCGATAAAAACGAATATGATCAAAGCGTATGATAGGGTCGAATGGTCTTTTATTGAAAATCTTTTGAGAAAATTCAATTTTTTCGGAAAAATGGATTACATGGATGATGTGGTGTATTACATCAGTAGAGTACAAAGTTCTTATCAATGGTCAACCCAAAGGACATATAATTCCAAAGAGAGGGCTTCGTCAGGGGACCCTTTGTCACCTTACCTATTCATGCTCTGTACGGAGGTATTAATAGCAAATATCCGGAAGGCAGAAAGAGAGAAATTACTTACGGGGTTAAAGGTTGCGAGAGCAAGCCCATCAGTATCACATCTACAATTCGCTGATGACAGTCTATTCTTTTGCAAGGCTACCAAACAGGAATGTGAAACTATTTTACATATACTTCAACAGTACGGGCCAGTGTCTGGGCAGCAAATAAATTTTGGTAAATCTTCTTTACAATTCAGTCATACGGTAAATGAGACGGTCCAAAATGAGGTTAAACATATACTTGGAATTTCTAGTATCGGAGGCATGAGTTCATATCTAGGCCTCCCGGAAAGTCTCGAAGGAGCCAAAAGTAAGATCTTTAATTTTGTCGCAGAGAGACAACATAATCGAATTAATGGCTGGACATCACTGTTTTTATCCAAAGGGGGTAAGGTGGTTTTAATTAAANGGTGGATACTCTCAAAGGAGGGCGGTTTATCACTTTGGGCGATCGTTTTACATATTGTGAACTTGTTGAGATGGTACAAGATGATTATATGCTGGACAAGAAAACTGAGTTGGTTTATGACGGCAGAACGCGTTGATGGGTATCAATTCGTTGTTAAGGGAGGACATAGGGATTGTGTGGTCGACTTGCACAACCGAACGTGTGAATGTGGTGTGTGGGATTACGAAAAGATACCTTGCTCACATGCAATATGCGCTGCACCAGAACTTGAGCTACACCCATATACGCTGCCATGCCCATCATACGGTAGGGTGGAAGTCTGATGTACTGACGAATGCAATTTAGAAGTCTGATAGAGAAGTCTGAAGAAAGTCTGAGAGGAGTCCGTTGGTGTATTTCCAGTACAATATTTCGTTTCCAAGTCATTTTTTAAGTTGTCTAAGTCTAAGAACTTGTTGTGTTAATCGTTGGTTGTTGTTGTTGGCTTAAACTTAATTTGTAGTACTTATGTGTTTGCTGCATCTCGTCAAGTCTAAATAAGTCTTAAGAAAATCACACCCTTTCCAAACTGCAATATAAGTCTAATAACATAAATTCATTACAAAAGATAGAAATAGAAGTCTGACACCAGACTTCTACATATAGAAGTCTTAAACCAAAGATAAATATATGCAAGAATCCATTGTGCAAAAAATGTCAGACTTAAACAGAAGTCTAAAGAAACTCTAGAAGAGAGAACACCAATGTCAGACTGCAAAACAAGTCTGAGAAAAGAGAAAAACCAGATGACAACGGCGAGGAGAGAGAAACCAGATCTGGAAATAAAAAAAGACAAGAGTTCAGCGCTGAGTTCTAGAAATCAGTATCGAGAAGGTGACGGTTTGCGGCGAAGAGAGGAGTAGAAGAATCTTACCGTCGAAGGCACATGAGACGATGTAAGCGGCGAAGAGACGGTTTCTCTCTACTCCTCTCTCCTCGCCGTTGTTACCGCTCCTTCAAGTTTTTTCTCAAGTCTGCAAAACAAGTCTGAGAAAAAACACAAGTTTTTTTTGGACTGAATACAACCAAGCATGAAAATACATACCAGACCTAGAACTTTTGTTTGACATAGAAAAATGGACTTCTATCTTGTAGATCTAAAACGGAATTAAAAACCCATATGTTTGTTTATATATAGGCAAAGAACATGGAAAAATGGTCTTATTTCGTATAGATTTAAAAATTTTGCAGAAAAAAGTAGATTAGAAGACGAAAAACTTGTTTCTAGGAAGCTTAACTCAGTTGCAAAGACGAAGTTGACGACGGCGAGGGCGGTGGCGGCGGTGGCGATTCGACCTACAAGAAAATAGAGTTGTGATGAAAATATGAAGAGAGATAGATGGAGGGACTGGTAAGGTGACACGAAAAAGAAGAGGTAATTACCAGACTGAAGAAGCGGACGACGGCGGTGGCAGTGGCGACGAGGGTTTCCGGAGAGATGTTTGAGAGAGTTTAGAGAGAGAGAGATTCTTCCTGTTTTAGAGAGAGAGTCGATAATGACTTTTACAAATTAGGGTTGATAACTTTAGTTTATATATGGGGTAAAATCACAAGTTGGGTAACTTATTTCAGGTTAATTCACAGGTTTCCATCAAAAAATCTGATAAACCATGGACATTATCAGACTGAAATGACAGTCTGATAAACCTTAAACTTGATAATTACTACTTAAATACCATTATATTATATAGAAAACTTATAACAAACATCAAACTCGTTTAACTTAGTCACAAACTAACCAGTATATGTAAAAAAAACATTATGAATTAAAAAATTTAAATTTACTAATTAAATCTGTATTCGAGAAGTCTGATATTTTTTTAGGTATAGGCATAATTAACTAACATTGTTTAATTTGATTCAATTTTATGAAATATTAATTTCTATACATCAAAATCGTCTATATTTAATTATTGTAGAAAACAGTTTTAACAAAATATTTTTTTTTTAATTTTTAAATTTACTATTTTAATTTGTATCAGACTTCTCGAATACGTCTGATAGAAGTTTGGTAAGAGAAATAAATCAGACTTCTATTAGAGTCTAAATGTCAGACCTCTATAGAAGTCTGACATGTCGCGAAGGTTAAAATGGTAATAGCGGTTTCGCGTTTTTTGTTTGGTCATAAAGGGTAACTGTAATTTTCCACCCCTGAAAGTGTAGCCCAGCATTTGATTAAAAAAACGGTATATTTTGTCATAAAAACGAAATTTTAATGTAAAAATAGCAATTTGTCCTACAAATAATAGGTACCCCTTATAAATTTATCAGTTTTAATGTCATAATTTTTATAAATACTATAGAATATAGGATCTGGTGGAATGTGGATGATATATGATGTAATAATAAGAGCTGCAAAACGCCATCTCTGGGCATGGCAGCCCACGTGCCACGCCGTTCACCAACACAAATCGACGCAAAAAGGGTATTTTCGTCACACCGCAACGAAATTTCAGAGTCCTCAGAAAATTTCGAAATCATATAAGGGTATTTGCGTAATTTAACATGTAGAAGAACGCGCGCGTTATTGAAGTGGAAAAAAATGGCATATTCGCATATACCCAAAGGAATTATACTTAACGTGAAGTGGATATCCTCTCAACATGTCGGGACCCACAAAGATGCCACGTCTTCGGTACGGAATCTAGTGACGTGGTAAGAAGTATGGATGTTGTTTCACAGGATCCTTGATGACGTGGCGAGCAACTTGTCTGAAATGGATGCTAGCCTTGGGTTCGAAACGACGTGTGGTGTTTTATTCTATTTATTAAAAATTGGTTTAGTGACATACACAAGACACATGAGCTTCCACTTTTTTTTTTTTTGACGTCAAGCTTCCACTTAAATTAATAACAAATCTTAGTTATGTCATATGTTCTTTTTTCTAATACAATGCCAGGAGAATTAAATTACGAGAAAAAAAAAGAGAAATACTAGAATATACTTTCTTCCTTTCATTAAAAAGTATCCTTTGTGGATTTTTTTGTTTATCCCTTATTAATACAATATGTAATATGATTTTATAATTTAAAAAGTAAGGATAAAAGTAAAAAATTTATCAAAATATGCATTGAAAATATAAAATGACACTGAAAATAAAACAAAATTGAAATTATAAAACAATACTTAATATGAAACAGAGGGATATGAGATTTTTTTTGTTATTTGACTAAGCAAAAATTTTATTTTTAATTGTAAAATTTTAACTAAAAATAATAATTCAATAGTATTTAAAATATGTGATCTTTGATATATATATAATTTTAATTAACAATTACGATAACATTTTTATAGAAGCTGTCATTTAATTTTTTTTTTTTCAATTGATCGTAGCATATATCATAGTGGTAATATGTGAGTTATATAGACTTTTTAAAAAAAATATCTTACATAATCTTTTTTTTGAGAAAATTAGCATTTTTATGGTATTGACGTTGGACCAATACATTTTTGTAAGTTCCATTTTCCAATTTTGACATGCATTTTCCCAAGTCATCTTATGTTGAAAAAATCATGTGATATATAGTTAAGTCTAATGTTGAAAATATCATGAAATTATATATAGATAGAACACTGTAGAGAATATTTTTGATTAATGTGATATTATCGTGAATATATCACCATACAAATTCAAATTGGATTATATACGTTGTTGACAAAAAAAGAGTTGAAGGTTATCGAAATAATCAGCTTGCAAAAGCATGCAAATACAAAAGCCTTTGTTCCATAATACTTTCTTACGAAACTTTTTACAGATATCATATTTGATCAGATTTCAAATAATAATGAAGCTTTTTATCTAAAAGAAATTAGTCATCGTTAACAAGCTGACTTTTTTGTTCTTATAAAGGAAAACAAAAACTAATACTTGTTTTTTGCGTCTCATTCTCTGTTATTCAGAAATTTGCTAATAAATCCAAGTTATCCACATATATGGCTGTGGCTTCATAATTATACGTTACTCCTTTGAAATTTTCATGACCACATGAAATCTTTCTTCCATTTTAAAGATGTTCATAATTAAGAAACAAAATAGAATAAACGATATATGCACATCACTAACTTCTACGTGGATTGTGACCAAGACAAATGACTGTATAGAGAAAGTCTAGCTCGTATTTGAATACACTTTAATATTTCTAGGGCTGATATTTTATATGACAAAATATTACTTTACAAGACTTTTAACCGAAGAATAAGTGTCTCCAGTACTGATCAATACAAATACTATCTCAAGACTCTGAGAGAAGCTAATAAAGAGAAGGGAAAGTAAAGGCTCGAGATGAGACCAAAGGTTTGCCGTTGAAGGCTGAGAGATGAGTATAAGTAAAAGACTCAATCGTTTACTTTCAGTTATGCGATTTATGATGAATGTGTAAGCAAGCGACATGAGCTTGCATGTGATGATCGCCATGAGATCATCATGAGATCTTGATCAACTTCTTGTAATTCGCATTTCTATCATCAATAAAAGAGTTATGGATTCTCAATCTCTACCGAATTTAGACCAGCCTTTAATAATATAGATTTTAAAATAACAAATCTTTTTTTAACTTTATGCATGGTTAATGGGTAAATATATATTGTTGGTCGACATGGTAGGATCGATATAGAACATGTATACAAGAAGAATGTAAAGCAGCATCAAATATTGTTTTGGTTAAAAAAAAAATCATGAAGTAAATGTTCTGTTTTATTATATGGGCCAATGTGAACTGCTAAATCTTGGGAGAGTATCTCCAATTCCAAAAACAGACACAGCCGAAGATTGAAGGATCGGATAAGGATTATTTACGTTTTGTTGGTTTCATATGAACAAAAACGAAGAAACCATTAGAAATATTTATTTTATCCATCTTCAATTATTTGCTTAACTTGACGTGTCCTTTAGGCTTTTTAAAAAAAAAACTTGATGTGTGCTATTATGTGACACATCGATAACGATACAAATGGCCTCTTGTTGTTTTATGTAGAACGATTGGTTTTGAGTTTCCTCTCTATCAATTTCTTTTTGTTTGTTTAATTTAAAAATACCAAAGTCTGGGCATCCACGAGGTTCGAACACGGTACACCGTACACGTATGATGTGATGCATTTCACCGCCGTAATTCCCTAAATTTCTCATGTTCATCATGCCTCTGTTAAATGGCTGCATGCTCTGTATGTCAATGTTGCACTTTATCCATCCCTTCGTCCAGTTTCGAACCAAATTAATCCCCATTTTGACCAATTTTTTTCTCTTATTCGAATAGGTTAGCATAATACAATTCCTTCAAATCTTATGTAAGAAGTCAACTGTATAGATTTTGTGATTAAAAATCATATCATTCTTTACTTTCCATAGTCTTCACAGAATCCAGATTAGTAACTTATACAGTTGACTTATATCAAACTATAGGTTCCATCTAAAATTTTTGGATGGAGTTGTGCATGTTGCATATATATTCGTATGATCGTATCCAAAAGATTATATGGATTGGAGAATCCGATATATTGAAGCCTACCTCGACGTCAAATTGCAAATGCAGATGGACATTCGAAAAGTACGTGTTCATGTCAATAATTAAGCGTTTAAGATAGTAATTTATTGAAGTGTTTAAAGTTATATGGATTGGAGAATCCCATATATATTGAAGTAATAGGATTTGAAATTGTTTTGAAATTTAAAAAAAAAAAAATTTATCTGAATTTTATAATATGTCTAACTAATGATTATATATAGAAACTGTCAACACGGAGTAACATATCTATTCAACCCGTTTTGCAATGAACTAAAATATTATAACTCTTATATGTACCGCTTAATTACTATGGTTTTTGTGGTCAGTCCACAAACTTTTAAAAAATTAATTTTCTCATGTCTTACTCTTTATAAAATTAGTAAAATATTTTTTCAAAATTTTTTTGGATATATATTCAAATAAAATAAAATAATCATAGTGAAAAATATTGCAAGATCTCGAATATATTTTATTTGAATATGTATGGATTGATTATTATTTAATAATATCATAATAATTAAAAAACTAAATAGTAAGTAAACTCTTTAATGGGAAATAAATATTTTCCATCATCAATAACTTTTAAAGACAATTATATCATTTCTTATATTTCAATTATCTTTTCTTATTTGTAATGACATTTCATGTAATAACTTACAAAACAAAATTCATTTTCAAAAATATCTTCTTAAACAATATTATAGAGATGTGTTCGTGTAAAAATTAAGCGTTTAATTAAGATGATATTTAAGCATTAGAACATTAATCACTTATTATTTGGTAACATGATATTTCAGTTTCTGTTCTGATGCATAAGCATAACATTTCTATTCACACAATTGTCCAAGGATTATTTCTGGCTATTTGTTTTCAGTTTGAAGCTAAAGCCCAAAATCAGGCCCATTGATACAAACGTTCAATCAATTTGTAAAAGAGAGAACTATCTTCAAACCTAAAATAATTGAAAGATGAGATTTTTATTAAAAACAAAAAAAAAAGGAAAAAATTCAGAGAATATTGTGAAAGTTTCTTCCACATATTTAAGACAATTTTTTATCCCAATCAAACACGAGACAGAAAGAGCTAGTAAGAGTAACCACCACAAAGCAATCATCTTAAACCTCAAAACAAACAAAAGACAAAAAAAAAAAAAAACGAATAATTGGTAGCAACAAACGTCACTTGTGGCTTACATCTTCTTCATCATCTCCATAACTTCATCTTTTATTTTTGATTTTCTCTCTCTCTCTCTGCTTCCGGCGCCGTAAGCAATGTCTTTGGACACGGTGGACAAGCTGGTGGTGTTCTTGGCCAAGAGAGACGGAATAGACAAGCTTGTGAAGACATTCCAATACGTGGCCAAGCTCGCCTGCTGGCACGTTGAAGCCACACGACCCGACGCGGCCGAGAGGTTCAAGAAATGGGAGGTCGCGTCCGGTCTCAGCCGCAAAGCCTTCAGGTCCCACACCACACTTTATCTACATAATAATGGCATAATCGTAAATATTGTCTAAGAAATGAAATGTTTGCTTTAATTAACTTCTTGACTAAGAAATCGAGTAGTCACTAGTAGGATCCAAATTATCTATACTAATACACTTTATAGTACACGAAAGATATAATTGAATAGATATATTTAACAAAATTACAATCGTTGTTGATTTATGGTCGAATCATTCGAACAGGACAGGGAGATCTCTCACGGGGTTCAATGCGCTGAGACGAAACCCCGGGGCAACCCCGACGATCCGTTTCTTGGCGGTCTTAGCCAATTCAGGAGAGATGGTTTACTTCTTCTTCGATCACTTTCTTTGGTTATCAAGAATCGGTACGTTAGACCCCAAGATCGCCAAGAGAATGAGTTTCATCTCTGCTTTTGGCGAATCTTTCGGCTACGTTTTCTTTATCGTCATTGATTGCATCTTCATAAGGCAGAGACTCAAATCCCTCCGGTATTCGTCTGATGATAAACCGAAAGAAGAAATCGGCGAGAAAATTAGGGAAATTCGAGGAGACATAGTGATGAGATTGATGGGAATTTCGGCTAACGTTGCAGATTTGATCATCGCATTGGCGGAAATTCAACCAAACCCGTTTTGTAACCACACGGTTACACTCGGTATAAGCGGTTTAGTTTCGGCTTGGGCCGGTTGGTATAGGAATTGGCCATCGTGAGATGCAACGAGATCTAAAGAATGTATCTATAATAAATGTTGTTTCGAATGAATATAACAAACATATAATAAACCCACTTCAATATATGTATATAAACATTTTCTATTTTATATTGTTTTGGGGTCAAATTGATATCATACAAAACTAAGGGTAAGAAAAAGTATAATTTATCTACGTGGGGCATTTCTGATATTCATAAAAGTTGATAACTGTAAATAACTTCCCCCCACTATCACTATCGCCAGTAAAACCCGTTTGTATTGGAACGGTTAATTTTTTCGTTTTAATTCATTCTTCATCAAATGTCGTTACCATTCTCTTAATATTTATAGATTTATCAAACATTCACTTAACAAAACAGAAACAGAGAGAAAAGAAGAAACTGATGAGAAGAATGATTCCGACATCGTTATCAAGTAAGTTTCAAGGAGCAGTGAGTATGAATGCGTTTAGATGTTATGTTTCGGAGTTTATTTCCACCTTCTTCTTCGTCCTCGCAGCCGTTGGATCCGTCATGGCTTCAAGTAAATTCACTCTTCTTCTTAATCATTAGTATTTCTCCTCTGAAAAGTTTTGATCTTTGTAATTAAAGAATCGATCTTCAAATCGTGTTTCTTTCTTTTTTGTTTTTATCAGGGAAATTGATGGCGGGTGATGTGACGGGTCCGTTTAGTGTGTTAATACCGGCGATTGCGAATGCGTTTGCGTTATCGTCCTCGGTTTACATCTCTTGGAACGTTTCCGGCGGCCACGTGAATCCGGCGGTCACGTTTGGGATGGCGGTTGCTGGCCGGATTAGCGTTCCAACCGCTATGTTCTATTGGACTTCACAGATGGTTGCCTCTGTTATGGCATGCCTTGTCCTTAAAGTCACCGTCGTTGAACAGGTAAAGTAACATTTTCACATTTTTTAATTAGTGTTTATATTTAAAGTTGAGTTGTGTGTCTCTGTATGAATTTTTATTTTTATTTTTTTATCAGCATATACCGATCTATAAGATTGCCGGAGAAATGACGGGATTTGGAGCATCGGTTCTCGAAGGTGTTTTAGCGTTCGTGCTTGTCTACACCGTGTTCACGGCTAACGATCCGAGACGGGGTTTACCTCTAGCCGTGGGACCGATATTCATAGGGTTTGTTGCGGGAGCCAATGTTTTAGCCGCTGGTCCGTTCTCTGGAGGTTCGATGAACCCTGCGTGTGCCTTTGGATCTGCGATGGTGTACGGAAGCTTCAAGAATCAAGCTGTGTATTGGGTCGGGCCTTTGCTCGGAGGAGCCACCGCTGCGTTAGTGTATGACAACATGGTGGTTCCGACGGAAGATGATCGTGGTTCATCCACCGGAGATGCCACTGGGGTGTAGTGTGACTTATCTGTCTGATATAATTGTAGAGCTTTTAAAAAATATATATTTTGCAGTTTTTGAATTGTTGTTGACTTGATGTTTAATTTATTGAAAACTAATTTAGTAGATTTCGTTACAAACAATTTACTATTGTACAACTTTGTTACATTTCGTTGCTCTTATGTTCTTGCATCTATTTTTTTTTTTTTTAAGTTTCAAAAGTACCATTTGGGTCGTACTTCTTCTTCCTTGTCGGTTAAGTCACGGTACTGATACCATTCAGCACCAGAAGTGCCAATGGGTAATGTTGGTCGAATAAACACTTCAACAGGTTTAGGCACACTCACACAAAGACGTACCTCATGCTCTGCGTCATCGAGATTTCTCGGCTCAGAGTCTCGGGTTCTGCGGATTGGTTCGATTGAAAACCATCCTAGCCCAGAAATCGCCACATCACTAGCCGGTCTGATAAAGAAATGTGTTACGTTAGGTGAAGAGCATTCGTTTTACTAAAATATAGATAGGGATAGAAGAAAACGATTAATTCACCTTTTTGGATCGTCAAATTCAATTCGGAGTAAACGGTGAGATTGTAACCCTTTCCAATCCTGCATCTGATCTTGCCCTGATGGAGGTGTGAGAAGCACACCCAGTTCTTTCTGCATAACAGATGAGTACCAAGTAAATGGTAAAACTTGTCCTCCAAGTTGATATTGATGGTGTAAGAAACTTACCTGGTAAAAGTCGTTTGCTGTTCTGGTTGGTACGACGTGAATCTCAAGAGCCTTTGGTCCATAGAATGTGAAACATGTTTCTGGTAGAGCCTGCAGTAGGTCAAGTATGTAATGATTTCAAAACCTGATATCGGTAAAAGAATTTAGCATTTCGGTAATAATGTTACCTTCAAGATGTCAATCCGGACGAGACCTCCCCAAAAAAATGTATATCCGTATAAGCTCTCACCCTTGGGACTACTTAATGATTGAGTTGGCAATGTTGAAATCTGTAAGGAACATAACACAAATCAAATCATCATACTGATACTACGGTGATATAGTCTTCAGCAGGCTGTAAATTACTAAACTTACATCGAAAGACTGGCCTCTGAGCCGGTTTTGAGAAGCAAGGGCGGGTAAATCAACTGAATGAACAACAGCTGCTTGCCTGTGATGTAGGTGCACACCCGGTGTATCATACAATTTCTGTGGTCATAAGATATTCTTTTAGCAGAATGAATACTTTTGTTTTATAACGGAAAGTTCTATAATCTGAAGGAGGTCTAAGTTTATACCTCTCCTCCTAGAAAGGCATTGATCTGAATTGGACCCAAGGTGGTTCCAGGGACAGCAGATTGAATCGGCTTGTACTTTTGTGCTGCTGCTGCAACAGGGTCCCTCTCAGCCATTGTTTCTGTATAATGAAGTATATAGACAATCAAGCTCAAATTCTCTTTATAGACTAGATCGTGGAGAAACTGGCCCTACTAGAAATCAAGCTAAAGCAGCACCCAGACAAAAACTAAGGTAACTAAACACAATGGAGAAGAAATGACTTACTCAGCAAAGCATTGATGAATGCTGACTTCCCTACGTTAGCTGCACCCTATGAAAGCATGAAGAAATGATGAGTGAATATTTGCCAGACCATCAAAGAAGTAAATTTATAAATGCACAGCGCCTATCTCCAGTAAAAAAATTTACGAATTGGTGGATCATATCGAACAGTGTAGTGTCGACTTTGTTATTCTAATGGTCATAAAAGAAAATCAAACTGGACAAAAATGATTATTAATACGCACTGCCTCTCTCATTTAAGATACGTTAAGCTATGAAGTAACTAAAACTCTTTCTTTGTTGGTGACAAAATTGCGGATGCACATACCAGAATGTAGACATCTCGTCCCTGAAACAAAAGCAGGGATGAAGAGGTTAGGTTGCAGAAGATGAATGAATAGAAGGTTAGATTATCAGATATTGAGCGATAATAGGAAACAGATGCCAATTCATGGCATTTACGAGAAATCTTTGAGCAATAGTGTCAATACAGATTTACGGTTATACTGTATAGCATATGCTACCTTTTTCTCCTTCTGGATTTCTGATGCAACTCCGCTAACTCCATCCAGAGACTTGGAACTTGTGAGATGGATACTCAAGACGCTGGTAAATTACATCCATCTAAATCAGATACTAGCTCCAGAAACATTAAAACACTAACAAACCTATAAGTACTTGATACCTACTTTAGCTTTTTCTTCATGGTTACTTCTACAACCCAATCACCGATACAGTTCATATCTGTTCCTTTTGGAAGGAGATCGATCTGACAGTACAAAGCACATTTATTTTATCAGAGAAAAACCTGGAAAGGATTGAAGAAGTATTTTTTAGTCAGGTTTTTAAACCCTTACCTTAGTTATAACTAGTATTATCGGATTAGCCCCAACTAAGTCACGAACACGAGCTAAAAAGCTACCATTAAAATCCACAATGTCAACCTGAGAGAGAAATCCAGTGAACAAAAAATGCATTAAACCACACAGAATGTTGATGGTTTCTTGGGACATAAAACAGAAAAAAGAGAAGTTGTATCTACTCACCAATTTGACAATCAAAGCTTTCTCATGGCGCAAGTGAGAAAGTTTCTCTCGGAGTTCATCAGCTGATACAAATTGTTTTCCACCAGCATATCCTCCATTGCCACCAACTGCTGTAATCATACGTCCATGAGACAAGAGCTGACATCTTCCACAGATTATTGTTCTTAACTGGTGATGTTTCTTCTTCTGCAATAACTCGATTTACCATTTCACTTCAATGAGAAGAAACCACTAATTCATAGAGCAGCTAAACTAAATCAAGCTAACAGCCATAGAAACCGAAATCGACAATTTCCAAACTAATTCATACCAAATCGTAAGTAACCAGATCGACGAATCCCGGAGAATCGACGTCGGAAGTCTGTAACGGGGCTCCGCATCCGTAGCAACATGAGACGGAGGTGTCAACAACAACTTTCCGTACAACCTCGTCCTTCTTTTTCTTCTTCTCTTTTTTGAGCTCTTTCTTCACCACTTTCTGAGCTTCATGGGCTCGTTGGTTCTCCAAGAACCTCTCTCCAGGTGTCGGTGCTGCCGCCGCCAATCCATCCCGTTCTGAGAGTGAAACCGCCGATTCTGAACCAGCGATAGACTTACAGACGATTGACGCCGCCGGGTTTCGGTAAATCACGGTGAGAGTGGGTTCTCGTCTCGTGAGGCGACGAGGAAGAGAAGGAAACGTCGAGAGTGTCCGTAGCGCCATAGTTGAGATTTTTTCCCACCAAGCTATAAGTGTTAATTATCTCAAAGATAAAAACCCAAGTGAAAGAGAAAGAGAAAGAGAGAGACACTCTAGCTAGCTCAGAGGTTTATCAAGAGAGGAGAACCTTCTGGATGAGTTGGAAAGTTAGGGTAGGGTTAAAGAAAACTCAGTTTCCCGCGCTTTTGCTTACCAAATCGAAAATGCCCAATTGTGGGAAACTCAATTTCGCTCGTAATAATCCTCAGAATGGAAAAAAAATAAAGGAGTTTAGATTCGTCTCTGCTTCTCCTGCAACGGTTAGATTCTGTATCTGCGATTTCAATTTCGGAACTACGCTTGCTGTGATTCTTCGTCTTCCGGGTAATTGGTCGAACTCCGTTTCTAGGGTTTATGGGATTAGCTTCTCATCTCGCTTTTCTAGGGTAAATTGGGGAAGAAGAAGGAAGAGGATGCACATAAAGGAGATATGCTTGGAGGGTTTTAAATCGTACGCGACGAGGACAGTGGTTCCGGGTTTTGACCCGCATTTCAACGCGATTACGGGCCTGAACGGGTCCGGGAAATCGAACATCCTCGATTCCATCTGCTTCGTTCTGGGTATCACTAATCTTCAGCAGGTTCGAGCCGCTAATCTACAGGAGCTCGTCTACAAGCAAGGACAAGCTGGGATTACGAAGGCCACTGTGTCGGTTACCTTCGATAACTCCCAGAGGAATAGGAGTCCTCTCGGCTATGAAGATCATTCGGAGATAACCGTGACTAGACAAGTAGGTCTCATTTCTCTTATAAAATTTCTGGATTGGATTGATAGTTTTTTTTTTTTTTTTTAGTTTGATTGGATTAGATTATGTTATAAGGCTTTGGGTGAATAAGGCTTCTCAGCTTTTACTTGTGCTTAGAGTGACCCTTCTTCTTTGTGTCTTTGGCTGTGAAGATTGTAGTTGGTGGGAGGAACAAGTATTTGATCAATGGAAAGCTTGCCCAACCAAGTCAAGTTCAGAACCTTTTCCACTCGGTGCAACTAAACGTCAACAATCCTCATTTTCTCATTATGCAAGGGCGTATCACCAAAGTTTTAAACATGAAACCTCCGGAGATCTTATCAATGCTTGAAGAAGCTGCTGGTACGAGAATGTACGAGAACAAGAAAGAGGCTGCACTTAAAACGCTAGAGAAAAAGCAAGCCAAGGTTGATGAGATAAATAAGCTCCTAGATCAAGAGATATCTCCAGCTTTGGAGAAGCTGAGGAGAGAAAAGGCACAGTATATGCAGTGGGCTAATAGTAACGCGGAACTAGATCGGCTAAAGAGGTTCTGTATCGCTTTTGAATATGTTCAAGCAGAGAAAATTAGAGACAGCTCTCTCCATGTGGTTGAACAAATGAAGACAAAAATGACAAGTATTGACGAGGAGACAGAAAAGACACAGGGAGAAATATCGGAACTGGAGAAACAAGTAAAAGCTTTGACTCAGGCAAGGGAAGCCAGCATGGGGGGAGAAGTAAAAACTTTGTCTGACAAAGTGGATTCACTGTCTAATGAAGTGACACGTGAATTATCAAAGCTTAATAATATGGAGGACACCCTTCAGGGCGAAGAAAAGAATGCTGAAAAGGTTAGCTGACAGATCTTACCTTGGGTCGGAACTGTTAGAGGTTCTTACCGATTTCTGACAACTTTTGGTGTTGCCAGATTGTTCAAAATATAGAAGATTTGAAGAAATCTGTAGAAGAGAGAGCATCTGCTCTGAAGAAGTCCGACGATGGAGCAGCAGATCTAAAACGAAAATTTCAGGAACTTTCCACCACATTGGAAGAGTGTGAAAGAGAACACCAGGTAGTACCTTTAAAGAAGAATCTTTATTTACTGCCAAATTTCCTTAGTCTGTCTTGTATGTTAATTGGAATTATGTCCCTTGATAATCAGGGTGTTCTAGCTGGTAAGAGTAGTGGAGATGAAGAGAAATGCCTCGAAGATCAACTACGTGATGCAAAGATTTCTGTTGGAACAGCTGAAACGGAGTTGAAGCAGCTGAATACCAAAATTAGTCACTATGAAAAAGAGCTAAAAGAGAAAAGGTCCCAGTTAATGTCAAAACGAGAAGAAGCTGTTGCAGTGGAAAATGAACTTGATGCTAGAAAAAATGATGTCGAAAGTGTAAAAAGGGCACTTGATTCTCTTCCATACAAAGAGGGTCAGATGGACGCATTGGAGAAGGTTAGCATGCTTGTTCGTTGTTTTTTCTTTCTTTCTTATGTTACATAAAGAATACATCTGTGACTGAAATTTTCTCTTAGGACCGAGGATCGGAACTTGAAGTTGGGCAAAGGCTGAAAGATAAAGTGCGTGATCTTTCAGCTCAATTAGCAAATGTTCAGTTTACGTACCGCGATCCTGTGAAGAACTTTGATCGATCAAAGGTGAAAGGTGTGGTTGCAAAACTGATAAAAGTAAATGATAGGTCCTCAATGACAGCTTTGGAGGTAAGTAAGCTATTATCTTATCATTATTCATTGTCGGATCATTTGAGTTCTCTAAAGTGACTTATTTTTCAGGTTACTGCTGGCGGGAAGTTATTTAATGTTGTTGTAGACACAGAAGATACTGGAAAACAGCTCCTTCAAAAAGGTGATCTACGGAGACGAGTTACAATTATTCCTCTCAACAAAATTCAATCTCACTTAGTTTCACCTAGAGTGCAGCAAGCGACTGTTAGATTGGTATGTGGATCTTTTTATTCTAATGTCAAATTCAACTTCTTTTTCTATGTTCCTTGCTGATTTTCTATTAATTTTCAGGTGGGGAAGGGTAATGCGGAATTGGCACTTTCTTTAATTGGTTATAGCGAAGAATTAAAGGTGCGTTGGTTGCCTGCTCAAAGTACCAGGAACCTGATACATTTTCACCATCCATTAGTTTATTAACTTTCTGATAACTTTATATTATGCAATGCAGACAATAATTTCATCAGATTCATGAGCTGTAACTGCTGATTTTAGTTTTAGAACATATAGTTACGGACAGACTGATACCATGAGTCCATGCCTATTAATATTCGTTTGACATTCTCTAATTCTTTGCAGAATGCCATGGAATTTGTTTTTGGTTCCACTTTTGTTTGCAAAACTACTGATGTGGCAAAGGAAGTAAGTATTTCTCAGACATTAGAGTACGTGTGTTCTGACTCTGTGTTCGTGGAGGATGTTGTAGAGATGTATTTTGCTTTTCTAAGCTATCTATGCATTTTCAGTTGCGCTTTTGTTATATAGTCTCTTAACTCAACATTCTCTCTGATTATTAGAGTTAAATTTCCAAACGAGTTTCCTTCTTTATATTATTAATGGAATGACCCTAGAAGAATTTAGTTCCTATCCATAATGTATAACTGTCCAGCCTCTCTGGCTGTGGTGTCTAGCAGAGGGAGAGTTCTCATTGTTTATGTTTGTCGTTCACAAATAATTATTTTTCTTTCTCAAATGCATTTTTCTGACCTAATTTCGTTTCCTTACTATTAGATACATATATTTTGATGGCAAGACTTCTCTGTTTTCTTTAGATGTTTCATTCTTTAATTTGTTCCGCAAATGCTGTTCGGCAGGTTGCTTTTAATAGGGAAATTCGGACTCCAACTGTGACACTTGAAGGTGATATATTTCAGCCAAGTGGTCTTCTTACTGGTGGAAGTCGCAAGTATGTTATTCTTTCTATTAGACCGCTGGATCTTTTTTGTGGCGTTCATGTGCTTGATTTCATACAGATATGGTTCAGCAATCCCTAAAAAACTAACCAAAAACATTGTGTTTTGTATTTTTCTGTCTTAAGGGGTGGAGGTGATCTGCTAAGGCAACTTCATTATCTGGCAGAGGCTGAAACAAAACTTCAAGTACACCAGAAAAGGTTGTATGAAATTGAAGCGAAGGTAAATTTCTTCAATTTTTCATTGGCTATTGCTTTCCTTTTAGAAAAAGACACTTTGGAGTTTAACAACTGAGTTAGACAACATAGATTTTCAACGAACCACTTGAAGCGCAAACCATATACATTTTTGTTGATTGGTGATCTAAAAGAAAATATAGGAACATGCGGCTCATGTTTGTTCATTGGTGATCTCAAAGAAAATATAATCTGAGCTGCTGAAACTGGTCTCTTCATCTCAGATATCCAATCAGTTTAGCTGTTGCTGGCTCATTAATGTTTGGTAAATTCGATTGCAGCATAATTAACCCTCATGTTTGTCTTTCTAGGATTTATTGGTATCTCACATATGTTTGTGAAGGCACCCACTGAACGTTGTTCCCGGCTCTGTCTTTAGGTTCCTTGGTAGAATTAAGTTTTATGGTTGTGTAAAACCCTGCTGGTTTATCTTAACAATGCAGATCAAGGAGCTTCAGCCTCTTCAAAAGAAGTTCACAGACATGAAAGCACAGTTGGAGCTGAAAATGTATGACCTATCCTTATTTCTAAAAAGGGCTGAACAGAACGAGCACCACAAGGTTTTTTATCTCCATTTTGCATCTTCTTTTTTCCACGTATCTTCATTTTCTATCTACATCTTTCTAGCTTAAATTCCCTATTCAAAATGTCTCTCTCTCGTGGTGCTGAAAGCACATTTAATAGTCTCTCTTACTTCTACCAATTGTATATATAGCTTGGTGAAGCGGTGAAGAAACTGGAAGAAGAGTTTGAAGAAATGAGATGCCAAATCAAAGAGAAGGAAGGTCGTTACGAAAGTTGTGCTGATACTGTCTCCACGCTAGAAAAATCCATCAAAGATCATGATAAGAACAGAGAGGGAAGACTCAAGGACTTGGAGAAGAATATTAAAACTATCAAAGCTCATATTCAGGCATCCTCAAAAGATCTGAAGGTATTCCAGATCAGTCAAAATACTTTGACTCTGCAATTGAACTTCTTCAATTTTTTCCTTATCCTGGATTATCCTGCTTTTAGCCTTTTTGACATTTCTAAAATGGCTTTATAGCTTTTGCTCTATGATTCTTCTTGTTCAAAGGGTCATGAAAACGAGAGAGAGAGGCTTGTGATGGAGCAAGAAGCAGTGGTGCAGGAACAGTTATCTTTAGAGAGCCAGCTAGCTTCATTGAGGACGCAAATTAGCACTCTGGCCTCAGATGTGGACAAGCAACGAGCCAAGGTACTGCAATTGTTTCTCTTGCTGTCATTTAAATTTAAATAATATATAAATAACGTGGGTGTTATACCCCTGCAGGTGGATGCCATACAGAAGAATCACGATCAGTCTCTCGCTGAGCTCAAGTTGATACATGCAAAGATGAAGGAATGTGATACACAGATAAGTGGTTTTATCGCAGACCAGGAAAAATTTCTGCAGAGAATTAGTGACATGAAGCTTGAGAGAAAGAAGTTGGAAAATGAGGTATTTTCTCTTCCAATTTTTTTTCTCTGGAATTGGTAGCAGTTGAACGCATGCCTTATTCTTGCGGCAGTCTCCCTATTTAATGATAGATGTCTTGGGTTTACTTAGTTGCTTTAACTTCTTGATGTTTGGTGGAATAAAGGCGGATATAAGTATTCGACTGTAATAAAAAATTGGACTGTACTTGTTGATAAGAAGTGTAATAAGTATTTATTTACTGACTTTCTACATCTTAAGGAAATGCTCACTTGTCATTGGCGAAAACTTTCCTCTGATTAGGTAACAAGGATGGAGATGGAGCAGAAGGATTGTTCTGTGAAGGTAGACAAACTTGTTGAGAAGCATACATGGATAACATCCGAGAAGCAGCTTTTTGGAAAAGGAGGGACGGACTATGATTTTGAATCCCGCGATCCTTATAAAGCAAGAGAAGAACTTGAAAGGCTCCAGACAGATCAATCAAGGTATGTTTCTGAGGAGTCTCATAGATTTAATTTTGCAACCAATAATCTTCACACTCATGCAATGCAATATCAATGGAATATGCTTTCCTTTTATTCTTGTTTCTTCTCTGTAACTAAGTGAGATATCTTTGCTTCTCTCTTTTCCTGCTTATTCATTTCTCCTATAAAGTCTTGAGAAAAGAGTGAACAAGAAGGTCATGGCTATGTTTGAGAAAGCAGAAGATGAATACAATGCTCTTATGTCAAAGAAAAATATAATCGAGGTTAGTTTTGGAGGGTCTGTGCGACAAATTTTAACAGCTTTATGCCCTTTTATTAACTGTGGTTTTTTGTTTATCATAGACTGATAAATCCAAAATCAAGAAAGTGATCGAGGAGCTTGATGAGAAGAAAAAAGAAACACTGAAAGTTACATGGGTTAAAGTTAATCAGTGAGTTGCTTATTTAGTTTTCTTTTCTTGTTTAACCATGTTATTCGCTTCATTTTACTTTATCTCGAGATCAATTTGCGATATTTACACTTGGATCCTTACCTTCAGGGATTTTGGTTCCATCTTTTCAACTCTACTACCTGGCACCATGGCCAAACTAGAACCTCCAGAAGGCGGTAGTTTCCTTGATGGTCTTGAGGTCCGTGTTGCTTTTGGAAGTGTCTGGAAACAGTCTCTATCTGAACTAAGTGGAGGGCAAAGATCTCTTCTTGCACTATCTTTAATCCTGGCATTGCTTCTCTTTAAGCCAGCTCCTCTTTATATCTTAGATGAGGTACATCCGTACATCTAGATTTTCCAACTTTATGAATCCGTTGACTATGGATTGTTCTGACTTTCCATTTTCATGTTTCCAGTGATCTTGAAATGTTCACGATCACAGGACCTTTTCTTGTTTGATCACATTCTTAAAGGACATAAGATAATATTCGTTACTTTGATTTATTAGGTTGATGCAGCTCTCGATCTTAGCCACACTCAGAACATAGGAAGAATGATCAAAGCTCATTTCCCGCATTCACAGGTCACAAAATCTATGTGTTTATCTGATATTGTAGTCACTAGCTATTCCCATGATTCTGAAAATCGTAAAGCGTATGTGTTAACTCAGGTTTCCATTTATATGATCTCTCTTTCAGTTCATCGTGGTTTCACTGAAAGAAGGAATGTTCAACAACGCCAATGTTCTTTTCCGAACAAAATTCGTGGACGGGGTTTCAACGGTCCAGAGGACAGTAACAAAACAGAGCAAATAACCTGCTCATATCCTTAACAACACTAATGATGTCTATATACTCTTCTTTTTTCAGTCAAAATTCCTTTTACGTATGATGTCTACTTGACTCTCAAGATGTGTAGCCAATGATTTGGTTGGTGGTAGCTATTGTCTATATTTAAAACTTTAGGGTTTCTTGCTGCAAATGTTTGAACAGATTGGGATTCTAAGTTATGACGTGCTTGTACCACGTGAATAGATAAATTTTAAAGAGTAGCACAATCTTGATTAATTTAGTTCCCTCTGTACATTGAAGATTTGTAAATTCGTTCATGGAGCTACAACAATTCCATACTGATTCACGCTCAAAAACCAAGAACTCTAAGACGCAACACACATACAGATAGACATGAAAGTAGCAGAAGATAGAGAGATATGAGATTCATAGGTCTGTCTTAAATCTTCAGCTTAGGGTTTGGACAATAGTGTTGTGCCATGGGTCAGACAAGTGCTGCAACAGATTCTCAAATGGTCCCTTTCCAGTAACATTGTGTTGAATTACAAACCCTAAGAATGCCAACATTGCCAACCTCCCTGCAACAACAAACAGCAAAAAGGTCTTTAGCCTCTTAACTCTTAACTATCACTTTCTTGCGTAAAATAGATAACAGCGATTAGCTTTCTCTAATTGCTTACCGTTTGCCAGCTCTTTCTCCTTGGCCTCGACCGTGGGAGCAAAGTTAAGCGGGTTAAAGATTCCCCCAGGGTAACCGACTTCATTAGGAGGCAAGCTGTATTGCTTGAAGATTGGGTCTTGGTTCACACTTCCTGGGTTCTTAATGTCTTGCCACCGTCTGATCTCAACGTAATGAAACAAGATGAATTCGATCACGAACAATGTCGACGATGATGCAAAATACTGCTCTTTCCCAGCGTCGTACCACTCCGGAACGTTTATGATTCCTACCAACAGTTTTAAAAATCCCTGTGTTAAGTTCTTGAAAGAAATGTTACAAATTGTTTTAGGTCAGGTTAATGGTGACTCACCGATCTTGGTGAAAACTTCCGGCAAAAGCATCCCTGCGACGCCGAGCATAGCCCACCGTCCGTTGACAAGCTCTGCCTGGACGAACCATTTCAAGTTCTCCGGATCCTCTGCTAGTCCCAATGGGTCAAACCCATTATCACCAGCAAGACTGCAATTCGCAAAAGAGTGACCATTAGCTAAACCGGTATCGTACAGACCGGATCTAACCTAACCAAACCAAATTGATTATTCAGTTGGTCCGGTATTGTTAAGAGAAAACTTTGTCGAATTTTCTAAATTACAACTAAACAGCATTCACATTAACTAAACCGGTATCGGACGGACGTAACCTAACCAAATCGATTATTCAATTAGTTCGAATGTAGTTTGTAAAAATTACCTGCCGTTGAGATAACCAGGGGATGTCAAACCGGGCAACCATTCTCCTTTCTTAGCTTCAGCCTTGAACGACGCCGTTTTCGTGGATGAGCCGATCGATTTAAACGACAACTCGCGGTTCAATCTACCGGAAGAACCGGTGAGGAACCTTGGCTTCGAAGTACATGGTCGGAAAATCGAGGCCGAGGCTTGAGTAGTGACAGTCGCCATTATCCCTACACTCGATCCGACCCGAAAACCCGGTACTCGAAGAGAGTAGTTGGAATCAAGGGATTGAAAGATGTGTTTGGAGATGATTGTGAAGAAATAGAGACTTTGGGGGGATTTTTTTGTTGCTGTGAGATGAGTTTTTGTGGCTGTGGTTTAATGGCTGAGTTTCCACCGTTGGATCAGATGACGTGGTTGATTAGACGGATGAGATGGAGTTGAGTTGAGATAAAGGCTTATCGGTTTATCTTGGTAGCGTATCTTAGAGGATTTTTATGTTCTTTGAGATTGGTCGGAATAAGATAGTGTGGGGTCCATTTTCATTCCACGTGTCAATGATTTGGATAAAAAATAAAAATATTATAGAATTCTCCTCGACCAATCAAATCGGCAAAGGGGAAACCTCTAAAATCCAGAGTGATTTTCTTAATCATCTAAGATAGGAAGTATTTCTTCTTTTTTTTTCTTTTTTTTTTCTTATATACAATAGAGAAATAGAAGATGTATAAATTTTATAATATTTTTCTATAGCATCTCTACTTAAAATATAAGCTTTACTTAATTATGTCACAATCTATAATTTTAAGAATTTTTTGAAATCGACTCAAAATATATCGCATTGACTTTTCTTTTTCTCAAATTCTATGGTTGTAAAACATAAAACCAATTTGGATTCAATACGATTTGGTTTTAATTCTGGTTAAGATTATGATTTGTTGCATACTAATTGTGACTTGATCAACTTAAGACTTTCGTGGATGTGATAGAGACTTTCTTAAAAGTAATTGACTCAAAAGTTTTACGAATTCTCCATACCTATGGATATGCTTAAGCAAAAGTTCTAACCAAACATTCCCATGATCTTTTTTTTTCCCTTATCATCACAATAAAGAACTAGTTCGATTTTATAATAAAGGGTGTCCTTTGTTTTTTTTTCTTTGTTAAGAATGTAACTATTCATAGGTTACACAAAGTTTAACTTATTATATGGTCTTATGGCAAAAAAAGAATAAAAATATGGAAGCAAAAAAAAAATCGGTCCATCATCAAAACCATAAATTTTTCAGTTCACAGTGTCGAAATGAAACGAGAAAGAAAGCATGCAATGACGAACACTCTCCATTACTTCTATGTTTTACAATGTTGTAACTCTTATGTTATTGTCTTACGAATGAGAAGTTGCACTTCAGAAATTAGGGTTCGAACTTTATTTGAGAATGACTTTGATTTCGAATGGGAGATGTATGAGTTTCGACTTAATTAAATTCTTTCACTCTTTTGAAAACTGAAGAAAAAAACAAAACAAAAAACAAAAAAAGAAGAGTAATTCATTCTCTCTGTTTATACATATGAAAACATTATCACTATAAAAACAGAAGAAAAAAACAAAACAAAAAACAAAAAAAGAAGAGTAATTCATTCTCTCTGTTTATACATATGAAAACATTATCACTATTTACTTTTTTACTCAATATGCTTAAACGTTCAATTTCAAGAACACAATAAGATTCTCCTATTTTTGTTATAAGTTTGTCCTTATTGAGTTACAATTGATTTTTCTCCCTTTTTCTCAACTATATAATAGGCTCCTTCATCTCTATCAAAACTTAACACAAAAACACAAACAAAAAAAGAAAGAGAAGAATGAAGAGGATTGCTACCTATTTGAGTGGTAGCCTCAAAGTCTTTACAAAGATGTTGTGAATAAAGAAAAAAGAAAAGGCAAGAGGTCAATGATGTATCAAGAAGGTGCTACTGTGGTCAAAGAAGCACTAGGAATCGAAGGAGAGATGAGTTCTAGAGAAGGCCAGTTCAAGGTCAAGTATGCATCAATGGGTTATACCCATTTGAAATTGATATTGGAAGAAAAATATGTTAAAAACGTCATGCTCAAATTTTGCACGAATGATCTTGTCGAAATATGGAAGCAAAAAAAAATTGGTCCATCATCAAAACCATAATTTTTTCAGTTTATGGTGTCGAAATGAAACGAGAAAGAAAACATGCAATGACTAACACTTTCCATTTCTTCTATGTTTTACAATGTTGTAACTCCTATGTTATTGTCTTACGAATGAGAAGTTGCACTTCATAAATTAGGGTTCGAACTTTATTTGAGAATGACTTCGATTTCGAGTGGGAGATGTATGAGTTTCGACTTAAATTCATTCACTTTTTTTTTAAACAACTTCTTGATCCACTTGAAACTTACGAAGTCAACAATCTTGGCTTTGTTAATTCCCGGTTTGGTCTTGTCGGAATTCTTACCGCCGGCACCTTTGGTGTTCTCTTCCTCCGGCATCTCCCCGATCCCTCCGGTTCCCCATTGATCCGCCCAACTTGGTGCTTCACTTGTCATATTACGATTTCTTTTCGAAAATTAAATAGTTGAAAATGTTAGTTCAACATCATATCAAAATCTTCAACCAATCAAAGAAAAGTAATATAAACATCTAGAGACTAGTTTTTTTTTCCATTAATTGTTAAACGGGGTATTTACTAAAAATGACTTCGATTTCGAGTGGGAGATGTATGAGTTTTGACTTAGATTCTTTCACTTTTTTTTTAAAACAACTTCATATTGCATACAGGTTTGCCACTGGGCCTTTAGTTACCCAACCGAGCCTTCCGCCGCATCCAATTCTTCACAGCCCAATCGCAAGCGCTCCTGGTTAATTTGGTAAACCGATGACAATAGTAAACCGATGAAACTGAACCAGAGTTCACATGATTTATATAATTATAACCTAACATATGATTAATTTGAATGGCTGCTATTAATTTGAATGATATATTATAAAAAATTTAAGGTTTTTTGTTTAATTTTGGTTAGATTACGACTATTTCTTCATAATATAGAGAACAAATAAGACGGCATCCGATCCAAAACCAAATTCGTGATAACGAATATTCAAAACCATACAAAGTCATCACGAATTTTAATTTACGTTGTTACATGTTGAGTATTCGTTATTATAACTCTTATGAAGCTTATTTCTCTAACTCCTCGTGTAGTCGACTCGTATCGGATAACATAATTCCTCTTGTACTATCACTTTCTTGGAAATTCACAAAGCCATGAATATATTAAACAAAAAAAAGTTATTAGACGACGACAAAAAAAAAAAGAAGTATATTAGACGAGTCATCAATTAGTCACCAACATAATTAACTATTGTTTCGGTCTGTTTCAAGAAAAACTCTTATCAATGAGCTTCACAAACTCAAAAAAATCAATTTTCCCATCTCTATTCTCATCAAAAACCTTAATCATCTTCCTACACTCCATCTTTGTACACTCATCGTATCCTAACAAACACAAAACATGTTTCAACTCATTTTCATCTATGAACCCATCTTGATTCTCATCAAACAGTCTAAACGCCCTCTTCACTATCTCCTTACCCATCATCTCATTCTTCTCAAGCAAGTATTCTTCCCCTTCTTCTATCAAACGTTCGTATAAAGCTTCCGAGTCATTGATCATCGCCTTGACTTCTTCCACTGACATCTTGTTATCTACTCGAGTTGGGACAAAAACTTTTTTGACGATCATAATTTGCTTCTTGTTTCTTGTTGAGGCGAAGGGAATGTAGGCGTTAGAGAAGAATAGATGGAGAGGATAGGGGAAAGAGGAAGAGAAGTCTTGGATTATCATCATGAGGTTGAGAATGAACAAGAAGATGGCAATGGTGAGAAGAGAGATTGGGCTAAGAACAGATGAATCCTCCATATTAGTCTAAATTTATGTGTGTGGAATACCATAAGCAACTTTAATTTTTGGAAGTTTTTTTATCTCTCTCTTTGGTTTTAAAGAATGGATAATATGTGAGTTGAGCATGGTCCAATTTTATAAGAGGTGCTAACATTCTAGCTAAGTAATCTTTTAGGAAGACCAAACAAATCTTACTCATCATAAAGTCTGCGTAAGAAGTCTCTACGGAAACTGTTGAGAAACTACCACAATTTAGAAGAGAAAGGAAAATATTTAAAAAATACTATTTGAAAATTCACCGCAAATCTTCTTATATTATATCAAAAGAAACACCATCTAAGCAGATTTTCATTAAAAAAATATCCTAAATAAGAATAACAATCACTATGATATATAGTAAATTAGTAGTCATGATGAGAAATTGAGAACATCTTTCTATATATTCAATTATCAAAAACATTTGAAATGAATAAAGTTGAAAAATGAGTGAGAGTATGTTTCTTTATCTTGGATTCCAGTTCATGGAAATTTCCATGCAATTTCCCGGTAACGTTTTCTTCAATTAATAATAATCATGTTGCTTTCACGGACCCTATAGTAAGCAATATATAGACCCCCTTTGGATTGTTTCGCTATGTGGAATATTGAGATCCTTCGTGTTAATTCAGTTTCCGACCCACTATCACTTTTTGGTTGAAAACATAATTTTTTTTTCTTTGGGGTCAAATGTTGAAAACATAGTATTTTAGTGTTAAAGGAATTTTCACGTTGTATTCTTTTTCTTTTAAGTCAACAAGTTGTAATTTTTTATTATAATGGAAATTCAAGCGAAATTACAACTGGATAGGTTTTTTTTTTTTTTTTTAAGAATACACTACTGGATAGTTGCACCTACACCCACAATATTATTAGATCTACCCTTGGTTGCAAGGTGAGGAGAGTTGGATCAGTTTGGTGTGATCCAAAACTAAAAAGCTTTAGATCTAAGTATATAATTTTTTAAACCGGAGATCATAGGCTGTCAAAAAAAAAAACGAAAACATGAGGCTTGAGTTGTAAATGTTTTGGTGCCAAAAAAAAAAAGTCATGCGAGTAGTAAGTTAACATCCCAAGAACAAGACACCTCTTATCCAAATCAAACATCTCTTCAATAATCAATAAACGAGCCCATGTACGTATGGGGCCTAAGAGAGTAAGAAATGGATTGGCCTACGACAATCATCTCCAGAAGAATCTGTAATCTCTTGATTTTCTTCGTCAAATTAAATCACAAAAACTCCTCTTTCGATTCGGATAATCAAGAAGAAACCATCAGAGTTCAACAGTCGGCGATGAAACCCGGCGGTAATGACCACCAGAGACGCAGAAACCGAGCCTTATCTTCTTCTTCCCCATCGAAAACCCGACCCGGATTCTCTTCCGGTGAATCCCGCGGTGGAAAGCTTACAACTTCGGCCACTTTGGTCGACCGCGAGGAGACGGGTCTCTTTCCCGGGTCGGGTTACGATGACCCGAACCCGGAGCCGAGGAGCTTCCCTTACAGCGTGAAGCAGCAATGCTGGGAAAAAGCGGAGAAGATTAAAGGGAGAGATCCTGAGCGTTGGCGGAGAGATCAGTTAGGGAACATTGTGTTTAGGAAGCTCGTAGGTTGTCCTGGATGCTTGTGCCATGATTATGACCACATTGTTCCTTACTCCAAGGTCTGTCTTTTTCTTCCGGGTCGATTTACTAATCTCACTTCATGAGACTCTGTTTTGCCCATGAATTTCTGGTGATTTTAGGGTTTAGGATTGAGCTGAAACTTCATGAATTTTAGGCTCTCTGGCTGTAAAATGTATATGGAACTTTGGTTTAGAAACTTGATGGCTCTTTCAATACAGTTCTGGAATGTATTTGCTCATTTATGTTAATGTTATTGACGACTAAACAATTATTATATATTCTTGGTTTGGGTTTTAGAATCTAGTCCGGCAAGTTTCTTTATCAAATCCGATCATTATCCTCCACCAAGCTAGTTGAAGAATTAGAGGAAGTGTATTCTTGTTTTGCAGCATGGTGTAATGGGAGCTATTTTNGGTTTAGAAACTTGATGGCTCTTTCAATACAGTTCTGGAATGTATTTGCTCATTTATGTTAATGTTATTGACCTTTTTGAATTTGAAGTTTTCGATATTTCTGCTTTATACATTCTTGATTTGGGATCTGAGAAATAAGGGAAATGGGTTCTTCTCTTGTGCTCTCATGTTGAAGACAGAACAAAGTCTAGAGTACAAACGCTCAAAAATGTATAGTTGACGACTAAACAATTATTATATATTCTTGGTTTGGGTTTTAGAATCTAGTCCGGCAAGTTTCTTTTTATCAAATCCGATCATTATCCTCCACCAAGCTAGTTGAAGAATTAGAGGAAGTGTATTCTTGTTTTGCAGCATGGTGTAATAGGAGCTATTTTTTGTTTTTGTTTTCTGAAGTCTCTTTTCGTCGTTATTTATGATTAACTGAATTTAAGGAGATGTGAACATGATAACACTCGTTTGATGAACCCCACAAGAGTTATTGTATCTAAAAGTTTGCTTTATTTCACATCAAAGATAGGATTTTTGGTAGGATTTCGCATTTATCTTTGATTCTACGGTGAAATGATTGCAGCTTCAGGACGTTGTTAGAACTATTAGAGATAAGTTAACACAGCAATAGAAAAAACTATGAAACCTCTCGGAAGGGGAGAACTAGTGTCTAAAAGATCCAGAAAGCTCTGGAAATGTGGAACTATTACTGTCATGTTTCTTGCTTTCATTTCAATTGATCTGATTGTGACTCTAATTTTCCAAATTGAGATTTATATGTATTGATGATGAATCTATCCTTTTTTCGCTGAAACGCATAATGTAACTAGATTCATAGTAGATAAAGAGTTTGATATGAAGGAGGAAGATAACGTCATCTACATGGAACAATATGTCATTTAGTGCTCATGTTTCTTCTAAAGTATCTGAAGAATTTATTTTCCAATTTTTCTTGTTTTTTAGGGCGGCAAGAGCACTCTGGAAAACTGTCAAGTTCTGCAGGTACGCAGCTTACTCGTGTGGAAATTTAAACTAACTTATAACCAATTAAGGTTTATTGATGTCTACTACAGTATCTTATGTTTACAGTTACTATTCTCTCTTATTCGACTTATGAGTTATGACCGGCTTTTGTTTAGTAAAGGCTTCTTAGACGACTCATTTCATGCAAAACACTCGCAAATTCTCTTTAGGGTTACTTATAAACCTCAACTTCAAACCAAACATACTCTTTTAGGCTTTTATCTTTTTTTTCTTCTCTTCCTCGAATACAGTAGGGCAAAGCTCTTGGGACACTTGAGTATGTTTTGTTTCTATGTTGCAGGCAAAGGTAAACCGATCAAAGGGAAACAAAACGGATATTTCCAGAGCCGAGCTTATCCAGAGGAGTTCCTACTGCCGAGTTGCTGGTAATTTTGCAGTATCTTTTCAATCTCTTCTAGAAAACAAACTGTAACTAAGTTTGGATCCTAAACTGCTCTTTGCAACATAAAATTTAAGGCCGTGACATGGACCTCATTGAGCTAACAGCTTACGGGAATGTACAACGTGCGGCCGAGTCCAGTGGATGCAGGATTCAGTGATCTGTATTTGATTCTCTTTCGTGCTTTTCTCGGAAGATCTATTGATTGGGAAATGAAAACGAAGAGTTCCTCAATATTTACTTGGTGGACAAGAATCTGTAAATTTTGTCATTTCTAAAACATGTGAGTTACTTAAATGTATTTGTTACATTTGATATATACTCTATTTAGTTTCTACTTTCTAGTCTTCCTTCTCATTTATTGTATATATTTTTAAAAAAATATAGAAACTGTCTTCTGATGTCCCAAAAAAAATTAAAAAATAGTCTTCTACTTTAAAATTTGTAATTTTTCAGTGATTAGTTTGGGAAATAATCAAATTGAAACGATTGGTCCCTTCATGGACTCTCTTTTTTATCTTTGAAGGAAAGCTTTTTTAGGTTTTTTCTTCTAGAAAGTAGAAAGATACTTTTATCTCCCTGTTTTTTTCATTTCTCGAGTAAATAAATTCGATTTTTTTTTCAAAAAATGAATTATTCTTCTTCTTTTTTGGATTTTAGCGATTTGGTCTTCCGATTTAATAAAAAGAATCATGGGCAACAAAAAAACAAGATAAATTACAATAAAATATTCATTGAGAACGATAAATATAGTTAGTTTATTCACACAACATGTCACTTTTTTTAACCTGAAACATTAAAGTAAAGAAAGAATACAAAAAGATATATCTTCTTACTACTTTTTTTGCTTATCTTTTTTGAGGCGTGTCAGGTTTTCCTCAAAGAGAGCCTAAAGTTGTTTACACGTGTCAGTATCGTAGAAGATGCCTTCCTTTGTGGAAAGTCCTTCTTTTGTCCTTATGGAAACCTACTCACCTAACTTTTCTTGGCACTCATTCTCTCGCTTAATTTTTTTCTTTTTATTTACCTCTTTTGCATTACTTTTTTTTTCTTTTACATGAATTAATCTATAATATTAAAACATAAAACACACTTAGAATATGTTTCTAAACACTTTTTTTTTAAATGAATTTGTCGCCAAACATGTATTAAATCTATTATCAAACATTTATTAAGTATATATAATTTTACATATATTTTTGATTTTTTTTTTCGGATATCGTATGAAATTTGTTAACAACTACGTGATAATTTATGTTAATTATTGTTTATTATTTTTTACTGAAGTCGTTCACTATGTTCAAATTTGTCAATTATTCGTCCATATAAAAATTATTTTTCAATAATAACTACACAATAATATTTAGGATAAAACTTATATTAGATTTCTAATTATAAAGAAAATAACTTAATTCAAAAATGTGGTATAAACATCAAAACATATATTGCATAACAAAATCAACAAAATATTAACTTCTCACTAAAACTTAAGAATTACAAATTAAACATATTTGAATCAATAATATTTAAATTAGTTCTTATTTCTCATTTCACATTTTATATATTATGAAATTTATTTTACAAAACACTTTATTCCATGCAGATATACGAGTTATAAACTAGTAATAATAGTTAAATCCGGACGTAGATATAGTTTAAAACAAAAACAATCTACGGAATATATAGATTTAATAGTGTGATGGCCTTCTTATTTCAAATGGATACATTACTAGATGATATATATATAGATATATATATTTTTTTAGTGGAGAGTTGACTCTCACTTCAAATTCATGGTGTGGTTTTACTTTGAAGTCAACACTGAATCATATGTTTCCCAATGAAAGCATCCTATTTCTTTGTGTGTATATATACATACATTAATGTTTGATCACAAGATTTTCTTCAAATTGTTTTCTCCATCACCATGTGTGCATTTCCATTTTTCACTATACCCAAAACCATTAGGCTGAGAAAAAACAAATAATATTCTGAAAGAAATTTTATACTTTTTTTAGTCGAACAACATGTCTTATTAAATTTAAATTCAGATGGTAACACATGAATGACAATAATACAAATTAAGAGGATACATGTTAATGTTATTGTTAGTTCTAGCTAGTTATATAAATCACTATATTGTACAACATCGTTAACGACAACACTAATAGAGTCGAATAATTCGAAACTTTGATTGTCCAAAATTTATATATCATAGTAAGATTAGCTAGCCAATCACACTAGAGCCTTTAATTATTTAGAAGAATGAATAAAAAGGTGACAAAATTCAGAAGATTAAGTAGGCCTAATTAATTTTAGTTAATTGTTTATATTTGGTCTGAAATACTTCCGTTGTTAAAATATAACAGAAACATGAAAAATGAGTTTATTTCTCATTGCTTCTTAATTATTTATTTAGGGGTCTAAACATCTTAATGACGTTGTTGTCTCATATTTGGAACCATTTGCGAAAAGCAAGTACATATTAATTTTCCAAACACTAACAAAAAGTAGATGACCCAATTTTTGTGTCTTTAAAGTGGTGCGTTTGCGGTTGAAACGCGTTTGGCATATCGGGTTGGAAAAAAAAAAGACAAAATCTGTATTCGCAATTTATTTTTAAAATTCTAATAATTTTATTTTAATGCAAGGTAGGGAAAAACATGTAAAAAGGAGAAAACTTGCTTTGCCACAAAATGCAAAAAGGCAGAAAAGAAAAGTATTATTCAAAAAGGAGAAAAACAACTTGACATACTTTTTACTTGTAAGGATGATAATAATATTGCCGTTAAGAGAAAAAGACTGATATATCGTGTGCCATGGTATTTACTATTTAGAATTAAGCAGAAATAATAAAATAAAAGTATATGTGTGGCTAAGAATTGTTTTGGCCCTTTGAAATATCTAAGTTGCTTTCGAAGTCACGGACCAAATAACAAACTAAAAATCGTAAAAAAACATATAGTGATTAAGTAACCCATCTTTTTCAGTATTTATCAATATCCAAATTATAAAAAGGATACAAATAAAAAGAACCTTTTCAACACATTAAATTCAGATTGTCTCAGCGTGGAATGGGACCGTCCGATTTTCTTTATTTTTTTGCAAAAAATCTTCCAAAAAACCACGATAAGAAATGGCTTTGTCATGATTGCTCACCTAATTATCCAAATTTTTTTGTTGTTCCTTTAATTTTTTTATCCAAACTTAAAAAAAAAAAACAAATTATAAATAAATTACTTCATTAGATAAATAATTTATTTCAATCTTTTTCATAAATTTCCACAAGTTTAATAGAATACAAATCCGAACATAATCTTTTTTTCATTAGTTGATGATCCACTTTAATAAAATATTACTAGTGTTTGTAAATCATTTTTGAAAGATTTTAAAGTGAGTGTTTTTTTTAATAGAAATATCTTAAAGTGAGTGTCATTTAATTAATGTTTTCATTACTTCAAAAATATGGTGAACTCAAACCTAAAATAATTTAAAACTTTTGTATACTGGACGATTTAAAAATAAATATTTTAAAACTTTTACAATTAACTTGCGCATTAGTCGTTTAATCCTAAGTAATTTATTTTAGTAGAACTGTTCACAAGATAAGAAAAAGTAAAGAAGACTCAGAAGAGAGTGTCGGTTGAAATGCCAACGCAACAACGGTCAATGTCAACTTTTTACCATTAATGTTCTTCCAACATTTTTTGACAAATGAAGAAAGAAAGTAACGAAAAAAAGCGGAAAAAAACCAAAGAAAATCAATAGTGTACACTGTACATTACCAAAACGTCTGGATGGATTTGATTACCGAGGGACTAATAAGGTCACGAGGAAGAAGAAAAGAGTTGATTCTCAAAAACCTCACCATTCTGCAACATCTATACATCCAATCATACATATATACATACGTATATAACTCTTAACTCCGTTCTTGGAAATTGAGTGATCTTGATAGAGCAGCAGGGTTAGCAGAACGAACAGGGGAGTTCTCGGCTTTATCGTTGTTATTCTTCTTCGTCTTCTGATCAAACCCTTTGAACATACCGCCTTTGCTCATCCCTTCGTTCTTGATTCCTAATGTTGTCCATATCGAGCTCATTGCTGCTTCGTTAGGATCATCTATTCTCAGCGTTTTTGGCACCAGAACGCACCCGTTCCTCTGTTTCCGCTCTGTTTCGTTGTCCTCTCTCGTGGATTCTTCATCTCTCGAATGCTTGCCGAGAGTTGTAGAGTTTGGACTTGAACCCTTTTGGCTCATAGGTGATGATGATTGATGCGGAGGTATCATTGGGATGGTCCAGTAAGGGTAAAACGGCATTGGGTAAGCCGGTGGAGGGTAAAAACCTGGTGGAGGCATCGCCGGATTCCACGTGTAAGGCCATGGAACACCCGGGATGCAAGCATAACCATTCATGTTGTTGTTGTTCATTTGTGGTTCAACAACTCTGCAGCTTTGTGCTCTTGATTCATCCACCGAGTGATTGTTAGAGGTAGTCACAGAGGAGCCGGTTGAGCAATCATCTCCATTCTCTACCCGAGCTACGAGTCCGTTTCTAACTCCGTTTGAGACCTTCTGGTCCCCTTGTAGCTTCATCACGGGTGTCATGGGAGCAGCGTGCTGTTGATGAGCTTCCAGGCCAAAACTCAGGACCCGGGTGTTTGCCTGTAAGCCCGGATCGAGCCTTGCAGCCTCGAGAGCCTCGGAAATGGTGATGTGGCGGTAATGAGAGGAGGAGCTTTTGTTCTTGCGTCGTCCTGCCCCAACGGGTACATTCCTCATGGTACCTCCGGCTGTCCAGTATCTCTGACAGGCCTTGCAGAAATGGCGAGGCTGGTTTATGTTGTAGTTGTTGTAATAACAGAACTTGGTTTCCATGCTTTTGCATCTCGGACACGGCAGGATCTTGGTTGGCTTCTTCAGGGTTTTGCCGTCAGTTGTCTGCTGATGATTATTATTATACTCAGGCGAGTCGCTGCTCTCTATCTGATCGGTTGATGTCGCCTCCTCTTTGTCCCCGGTTTCGGGTTTGGAGCCATGACTGTTGTCGTTACATTTGTTGTTCTTATCTGATAACTCTGGAGTTACCTGAGAGAGGCAATTAACATTTTTAATTAACAACACTTTGCAATGGATGGACCAATGAATAAACAAGTCTCTGAAGAATCAAACAATTATTCTTAAATTATTTAATCTTCAACACTCTTCATCGAAACCCTAAATCTCTTAAATCGTTCATGAAACTCATCACACAGAGACTGTAGATCCCAATAATCATCAGAATACCCAGAGAGTTTCAATCTGATTCAAAAATCTTCAACATGATAATTTCGAAACAGAGGATTTGAGTGTCCGAGTCAAAGTTGTAAAGAGTTCTCTGTGATTAAAGTTTCTGAGATTTATAGAGACAAAAACAGATTATCCATTTGCGGTATTCAGAGACTAAAATATCAGCGATTCTAATTTCACAGGAAATCAATCGATTTTCTCGATCCCTAAGCAATAATCAATCAAATACCTTCTCTGCTGATTTATCCTCTCCTCCATCGCCGCCGCTCCACTCCATCACCTCCTCCTCCTCCTCCTCCTCCTCCTCCTCCACCGCAACCGTCGATTCAAAAATCGCCGGAAAAGGGATTTTCATCCCGAAGAGCTTGATAGCTGGATCTCTACTTTCCATCATCATTTGTTTTTTCTCGATTAACCAAATTAAACAGAAGCGATGAAGCGAGGAAGCTCGTGCAGTCTCTGTTTGCTTCTCTCTTTCTCACTCTGTGAAATTGTTTTTTTAATATTTTGGGAGATTTGGGAATTTGGAGGTGAATTGTTGAAATTAGGGATTTAGATCCTTATAAAAAAGAAGGGGGTACCACGTCAGCATCATAATTTAATTCTCAGCCACAAGTTTATGTGGCCTCCGATATTTTCCTTTTTGGCTCATTAATACCGGGTCGGGTTGTCGGGTTAGAATAATAGTAATAATTATAATTCGTACCTCTTTATGTGTATTTTTCGCATATAAATTATAATATATATTTTTTGGTTCTCATAATTTTTGTCGCACATTTTATTCTACAAGTTTATTTACCCTAAATATTTTAGATAACCAATTATTTGAATAATGTTTTTCCTGAATTTGCATTAAATTAGTTAAACTTTATGACATATATAAAATTACAATAGAAACGAAGTGGTGGTGGTTTAGTGGTTGAAGAGATCACTTTCATAATTTAAATGTATCATTTGACAGAATTTGAGTTATCATACTGCGATTTCAATAATATTTGGCCATAACGCTTTTAGTTGCAAGAAATTTTTAATTTTTATAGGTCTCGGAGGACTACTATGAATTTCAGCGTAAAATACCCCGATTAATAAAAAAATAATTACAATAAAAAAGAAACTTACAAAAAATTGATTACCAAAATATGATTTGGCGAATATACGACATCCAAACTAAGTAGGTGGAGAAAATAGTGAGGAACTCATATGAGTTACTCTCGTTATTTATTTTAAAATTTAATTTTGGGTCCTAAATAATTTCTGATTTTGGAAAAGCTTTTGAATTTTATTGGATTACAACAATTTTCATACAAAAAATGGCTCCAGAGTTACAATTTAGTTTTTTCATAATTAATTGGCCCCTAACTAAGACACAATCCCGCCTATAGATGGAACTCATAATCAAGAAGAAAAAAATTGAGTTCCAAATTCAAACATGCCTAAAAAGTAGACAAGATCAGACTAAAAATAATTAGAAGAATTCGATAAAAATATCAGAGTAATTAAATGTAAAAGTGACCAAGAATATTACGGTTCAATTCATTTCCAACAGATTTATGCAACTAGAAGGGCCATAACCGTGCCAAAGTTTTTTTGGACCGTAGGCCGAATAAAAATTTAGTTTAATGTTTATATATTATGATAAAATACTACACAAATTTAAGCAAGATAGTTTATAAATAAATTGTTTACAAAACATTACGTAACAAATAATATAAATTAATTTTCAATTTTTTATAAACTGTAATAATGTGTATATTATATAAAAACAGTNAAAACAAGCACGGGGGGGGGAAGAATCAATGTGGTGAATAAAACAAGCACGTGACAAATACGAAGTAAAAATAATTGAAAGTTTTAGAAGAAACACCGAACATGGATTAATAGTGGTGGACATTTGAGGGAGAAACAAAAAACTGAACAAGCATCTTTACGTGTTTGCAAAATAATGGCATCTTAAAATTAATACAAAATTAAATACGCTTAAACAAATAAAAATACAAAACTAAATACCTTTTGTAGGGTTAAAATCTCGATCCAATAAACCTATGGTAAAAAGTAAATCAAAAGAGTCAGGTGAGGTCAAATGAGTAATGAAGTGACGTGCTGAGCTGAAAAGCCCATCGGAGTGAACATCTACGGTCAAAGGGGATTAAATGCAAAATCGTTAGTCAACCCTTCCAAAACCAAATACTCGTTCAAACCGGTGTGTTAAGCCGCCTAAACGTAATGGCCGGAGCATCGGACTTAAAGTCCATTTATGGCGAATTAGGAAGAGTAAACGGAGACGTTAAACAAGATTTCAGAGTATAAAACAAGGACAATGACAAGATTCCAACTCTCTACACCACTCTCAACTACTATTTAGCTCTAGACTCAAACACGTGTTTTTTCTTTGTTCTTGTTATTGTAAATCTTTTCTGAGAATCGAAATACTAATCCAATTTACTTCCTAAAAACCATGTCCAAAACGCTCTCGAATCATGTATGTTCTCATCGAGCAACAAACTCTCTGTTTATTGCTCGATAGTCCCTCAATTCTTCTTTTCTTAAATATAAGCCAAAAACCCTTATATTTTTCATTATTTATAAATTTTGACTGTTGTATTTCTAGCTACCACACTTTTACCCACAAAAAAAAAGACAAAATTAAAAGCCGTAGACGAGAGTTTCCATTTTTATTCAATAGGCACAGCCGCGAGGAGGGCCACTTTCATATAAGGTCTAGATTTGTTGTGACATCCAACCAACTGATTGGCAATAAGGGATAAATCTCGAGCTCAACTTATATCTTTAAAAGATGATAAAAAAAAAAAACCAAAAACTTCCGACTACCAAATAACATACATTTAGGCATTGCGTGGTGTTTTTTGTGTGTGTGCTTAGTACTCTTTACATCTGTTAAAAAGAAAGAAAAAAACTTCTTACATGCGCTGTTCCATCTTTTATGGTAGGGAAAAAATCTAAAAAACCCACCAAACAAATAACATTTGCTATTAAACTATTCTATTTTATCATGTTAATTTGTATTTTTATTTGATTTACTTGATTATATTGTGTTTTCGTTAAATTTTATAATTTTCAATTAATTAAAAAGTTAACAATAAATATGAAGACTAATGTAAATTTGGTTTAGGTGGACAGAATATTTTTATCATATATATATATATATATTAATTAATAGATTTGTTTTGAGATAAACTATTTGATTTTTTGATTATTTTCCAAAATCTAATATAGAAAAGTCCTTACAATATAGATAAAGATATTTAATGGATGTGCGGCATGTGCCTGCCCAATACTCTGTCTGCATGATTTGATTTTGATATCGGACTATAGTTAGCTGTACGTGTGGATAAGGAAAAGCAAAGGATAGGTTGGATTTAATGACGTGTCAGTAAACCATTGGCTGTCAACAAAAAGGTTCTTTGGTCTCTGCCACGTTGTACAATTTAACGAACTTGCGTTTTTGGAGGATCTAAATCAAAGTCTGCCTTTGCCACGTCGGATTCCGTGGTGGGCCCCTGTCATACCTGCGCATAGATTTCAACAAAAAGGTGCATGTCTTTCTCTTGGTCGATCTAATTGCCACCCTCCACGTGTTGAACTGTGATCGCATCCTAACCGGATTTTTACTTTTTGCTCGCTGATTTTTTTTTATTTTATTATCTGAGCATTGGTGGTTTTAAATGGTAACAATATGGGGGATGAGCTAACGAATTTTATAGCAGCTTTTGCTGATAATTGACATCTGTTTCTAACGTTATTTTAGGAAAAACTAATTTGTTGAAAGGTGTGATAGAAGAGAAACAAAAACCTGAACCGGAACCTACCTGAAATTTTCGGTTCCGGTTCGGTTCGGGTTATAGCCAAAATACCCGTTGGATTTTGTATTGAAGATCCATGGATATCGGTTCGGTTCCGGATATTACCCGAGAACCGAAGTTACTAACCGAATACCCGAAATCAATACACACATAGTCTGTAAAGTGATGGGGTTTATCTTAATATATAATTGTTGCATACATTTAGCGCACGCTCCTAATTTCCTAAATATATAATTACATACAGTGATGGAGTTTATCTTAAATAATTGAATATACATCGAATACCCTACTCATATACACACACTCCTAAATAATTGTCGATTGAGAGTCCTGAGAAGAACCCCTTTATCGATTCTTCGGTCTCGTAAATACTGGAAAAACATCGAAGAAACCTGGAATCCCAAACTCCTCGTCGCCGTCGCGTGTCGTCGCTGGCTGCACCGTCAGCAACGTCGAGAAATCGATCGGAGGTATGCTTCTTTTCCATCTCCTTCTCATCTATCTCTAGATATGTAATTGGGAATAGGATTTAGGGTTTCCTGTTTTCATCGGTTTATATATGAAATTGACTTGATTTTAGACTTTCTCTGGCTCCTTTAAGTGTTGTTTGTTTTGTTTGTTTAGAACATCAACTTCTCTCTGCGTGTTTGTTTTTGCTTGTGAATGCTTGTGTTGTGTCATTACTTTCATTACATTGTTACTTTTGTGCGTAATTCTTCTGGTATTTATATTTGTTTTTCTCATCTTCTGCCGATTTCTTTGTCTTCTTCTGTTGTAATTCTCTGGAAACTAGGTTATAATTTCTTTAGCAGCAATCTAAAAGTACCTGTCAAAGAAGATTGGCTAAGTCTGTGTTCGTTTGAATTTGAAACTGTGTTGGTAGGGTTTTAACTTTTAACTAGTTAGATGACTTAGATTACTTGACTCTGTGTGTTTGTGTAGTTTGCTTATTTAGTTAAGTGTGTTTTACTTGTTTTTTCATTTTGTTAAGTTTTCTAATATGAGTTTCTTATCCTTTTCTGTATGACATGTGACAACCTTTTCTTCATTTTGTTAAGTTTTCTACTCTGAGTTTCTTATTATTTTTTCTCTTAATATAATGCAGATAGATTCTAATCAAGATCAACCAAACATGGAAGTAGAAAAAGATATTGATATGGATGATCAGCTAGAGGAAACAGATGATGAAGTTGAGACTCCTACTACTGCATGTAAGGGGAAAAAGAAAGCTAATCCAGTAGGTGGATCTAAGAAGGGAAGTAGGAAGAGAAGAAGATCCCTTGTATTGGCAACACTTTACAAGATCAAAGACTGAAGAGAACAAGTGTGATTGTCATTACTGTGGGAAGTCAATGGCTTGTGCATCAACATCCGGCACCTCTAATCTGAAGAAGCATCTCGACTCCTGTAAGCAGCATCTTTCGTGGGTAGCAGCAAAAAAATCAGATCAACATCAACTAGATTCAGAAAGTGATGATGGTCTCAAGCTGTGCAAGATTTCTGAAGCTGTGTTCAGAGAAGCTTCAAATGAGATGTTAGTTTTAGGTGAGTTGCCTTTGTCTTTCATAGAAAGTTTGGCTTTGAGGCATTTCTGTAGTAGAGTTAAACTTTACAAGCCTCACTCTCGAAGAACAGCAACTAGGGATATTGTGGAGATGTTTGTGAGAAGGAAAACACTTATGAAGAAAGTGCTTTGTGCCAATAAGCAGAGGATGTCCCTGACTACTGATATATGGGTAGCCCCCACCACTGGAGCTAGTTACATGGTAATTACTGCACATTTCATTGATTGTAATTGGCAGTTAAAGAAACTGATCATCAGATTCAAAAACATCAGTGATCACAAAGGTGCTACTATATCTGTTGTGCTTCAAGAGTGTTTACAGGAATGGGACATCAAGAAGGTCTTTTGCATCATAGTGGATAAGGAAGGATTCAAGGAAGGATTTAAGGAAGGATTCAAGCTAGTGGGAGAAGAACCACTAGTGCTCAATGGTGAGTTTTTGCATTTAAGGTATGCTACTCACATTCTCAATCTCATTGTGAAGGATGGACTGCACGATGTTGACAAGCATGTTGCTGCCATTCGGAATGGTGTGCAATTTGTGAGGTCTTCTACACCAAGGTTGAAGTCATTCGAGCTTCGTGTTGACACGGGGAAGATGACAAGGGGAAGCCTATCTTTGGATTGCAAAACCAGATGGAATTCAACCTACCTAATGTTGAATAGAGCTATGGACTTCATGGTGGCGTTTGAGAAGATAGAGGCCGAGGACATGTTGTATAACGACTACTTTCAAGAAAGAGTGGATGGGAAGAAGAGGATTGGACCACCTGTCAAAGAAGATTGGGAAGCAATTGACAGGTTACTTAACTTCCTTGTCATCTTTTACAATTCTACTCTTGTCCTTTCTGCTTCTACTTCTGTTCGTTCCCATAAATGTTATAATGAAATGGTAACCATTGAAAGAAACCTCATCTCATTGCGCCTAGATCCTGATGAAGAGTTGCAGAAGAAAGCCGATGCCTTGATTTCCAAGTTAGGTAAGTATTGGGATCCATTTGGGTTTGAAACTGAAATGAATCAGATGTTGATAGTAGCTAGTGTCTTTGATCCGAGGAACAAGATGAAATTTGCTCAGCTTTGTTTTGANGTGTGCTACTCACATTCTCAATCTCATTGTGAAGGATGGACTGCACGATGTTGACAAGCATGTTGCTGCCATTCGGAATGGTGTGCAATTTTTGAGGTCTTCTACACCAAGGTTGAAGTCATTCGAGCTTCGTGTTGACACAGGGAAGATGACAAGGGGAAGCCTATCTTTGGATTGCAAAACCAGATGGAATTCAACCTACCTAATGTTGAATAGAGCTATGGATTTCATGGTGGCGTTTGAGAAGATAGAGGCCGAGGAAATGTTGTATAACGACTACTTTCAAGAAAGAGTGGATGGGAAGAAGAGGATTGGACCACCTGTCAAAGAAGATTGGGAAGCAATTGACAGGTTACTTAACTTCCTTGTCATCTCTTACAATTCTACTCTTGTCCTTTCTGCTTCTACTTCTGTTCGTTCCCATAAATGTTATAATGAAATGGTAACCATTGAAAGAAACCTCATCTCATTGCGCCTAGATCCTGATGAAGAGTTGCAGAAGAAAGCCGATGCCTTGATTTCCAAGTTAGGTAAGTATTGGGATCCATTTGGGTTTGAAACTGAAATGAATCAGATGTTGATAGTAGCTAGTGTCTTTGATCCGAGGAACAAGATGAAATTTGCTCAGCTTTGTTTTGAGAAGCTATATGGAAAAGATAGTGTGAAGGCTAGTGAAATGCATGGTTTAATCATTGATATTTTGAAGAGGCTGTTTGATGAGTATAGTATTAGTTTTAGTAGTTCTCTGAACAGATCTTCAAATGTTGCATCTAGTTCTGGTACTTCTCCTCAGTCGCAAGGAAGTGGATCATCATCTCAGCCTAGAGCTCAACCTAGAAACCGTAGAATGGACCTGGCTGGTCGTGTACGTTATGAAAGAATGGATATAGTTTACAAAGAGCTGGTACAAGAAACAGGATTTTAAGAAGTAACTACTGAGCTAGAGTTATATTTGGCAGAGAATGTGGAGAATGCACATATTTTTGAAGGATCTGAGTATGATGTTCTCTCATGGTGGAAGGTTAATAGCCCAAAATTTCTGGTTCTATCACAAGTGGATAAGGATGTACTTGCAATGCAAGTTTCATCGGTTGCATCTGAGTCTGCATTTAGCACAAGTGGTCGCATATTGGATCCGTATAGGAGTTGTTTGACACATTATACCATTGAATTGTTGATGTGTACGAAGCAATAGTTGAAGTCTGAGATACATATGAATCGTAAAGGAACTATTACCATTGAACAACTTCTTGATAAGATTGGAGACCAATATGATATTCAGAGAGGTAATTCTAAATCTATTTCTTTATAAGTTTTAAGTTAAAAATTCTAACATTCTTCTTATCATTCAAATGTCTACAGAGTTTGGAGAAATGAATTTGCAAGACTAATGACTCAAGGAAGGACCATAAGTATGGTAAGGAGTCCACGTTATAACTTATCAATTTGAGTTTCTGACTTTAAACTTATCATTCTGACTTTTAACACTTATCATTCTAATGTCTTTTTTCTCTTTTTGATGCAGTTTCAAATTAAAAGACTAAAGAGTCAAAGACATTGGTCATAACTCACAAGACTCACAAGTCACAACCCATCAAGAACTTGTTTTATATGCATTTCTCTTTGTTTGTAGAACTTGTTTTATGTATTTGATGCTTCTGCAACTGATCGTAGTGTTTTTGCTTCTCGACTTTAGGATTAAATAATTTTTTTTTGCATTTTGTTAATTGGCTTAACACTTTCTGGTTCAGGTATTTTTGTCATTTCAGGTATGTTTATTACATTTCGGGTAATTTTGTTACATTTCGGGTATAATATAGGTATTTCGGGTATTGGATACCTGAACCGTTTGAGAACCGAAAATTTTCGGGTATTTTACGGTTCTTAAACCTCTATACCCGAAATACCCGAAACCGATTGGTACCGAACCGAAATCGTTTCGGTACCTATATGGATCATAAACTTTCATACCCGAAATACCCGGAACCGAATGGTTCCTACCCAGAACCGACCCGGAACCAAAAATGCCCAGGCCTACTTTACACACTTTCAGCTTTTTTGTTTGTTTGTTGAACCGTCAATATTTTTTTATATATGTAATTTCTATCAAACATTTTTATGAAACTATATATATAAAGTAACATTTTCTCTCTTCTCATGCTGCCACCTCAACATCCACCTATACACTAAAAAACAAAAAATTCACGTCTTTCTCATAAATACACTAAAACATATTCACACTTTACATCTTCTATAAGAAGAGACAAACCCAAAAAAACCCTGTTAAAGAATTAAAGACTGATGAACTTTGTCATAAGTGAATTGCGATTGAAGATTCTCCTCTCGGTGACGAGATAGATCATAGAAAAGAAGATGCAGCAAAGTTACTCCGTCACTAGATGAGACAAGATCGAAGGGGAAAAATATGTAAAAAATCCAAAGAGATCAAGACCTCGACTGAATTTCACTATCTACCAGGGTTTCTCATTAATTCATTCGTTTCTTATTGAAACCACATCAATCGTAAAAAAAAAAAAGTTCAGAGATAAAATTACCACCATTCATTTTTCAAGAACTCTGACTTTATCATGTCTTCTACCACAAATGTTGCATGAACCAACTGGAATAAACATCAAAGGCATAGACATTAGAAACTCCAACTTATGCTACATTAGATTGAGAGGAGAAAAGGTATATTAAGAATTATACATCGAAAATGCTTCTTCAGGTAGTGGCACATCCATATCAAGCAAGTTGGTTTTAAGGAAACTGAGAACCGACAACGCTTTGCCCGTAATCCGTTTCTAAGAAGCCTGTGGAACCACACAACAGCCTTTTGACCCACTACCTGAAGATTTCTCATTCTTTAGCTCTAAGAAGCCAAAACCCAGTCCGCTCGGCTTATTCAGTGGACCGCCAACATCATTTTTGACAAATCTATTGAATGACATATTAGATTCAGAATTTAAGCCTTCACCATTGGCTTCAGAACCCATAAAAATCACTTGATCCCCTGAATCACCACCATCTAGCTTATTGGAAGTGCCATATATGAGCATTGAGTCGTTAAGAAATCTAATTTGAACCGATCAGACCAATCTCTTTAACCAAATCTCTGTTAGAAATAGGGAAATAGATTCTTTTTCTTGATATCTTATCAACCCATAATCAAGTTCATAAACATTGGATATCTCAGCTACATCTTTGCTCGAGCTAGACTTTACATTAAGATAATCGGATTTCACACTTTCTTTTCCTTTAGAAGAATCAGAGATTTCCTTGCCTTCTTCCGTTGCTAATGAATAAGGAGTACACTTACTCTCGGTGTGCTCCTCAAATTCATCATCACTTGCGAATGTTTTGTGGCATATGAGGTGAGCTGATGGGCATAGACATCCTCTTCCTAGACGAAAAGGCAATCTACAATTACAAAAAATTCAACAAACAAATACTCACATTTAAATCTTGGTTCTTTAGTCTACGATGATACATGGTTCTATACACGTCCACCAACAACCAATTTTCCAGCCACTGCTGGTCGAGGGATCATTGTATGCTATCAGTGGCTTCGAAGTGACAAGATAACAAACGAAGACAAAACAACAAACTACAAAAAAGAAATATAATTAAAATTTAAAAAAAGAAAAAAAAGAGAGTTAACACACCCGCGCATAGCGCGGATCACACCCTAGTAAAACATATAGAAATGTCTTTCTTTTTGTTGGTCAACAAAGAATTCTATTTTAACTTAGAAACTCTGTAGGAAAAAAATCATGACATAAATGAATTTGTTATTTGAAAAATTGTTTAGATTTAGATATAGAGAGTAAAACTTTTGGAAAAAAAGAATCGTCAAAATTCACTTTCGTTGTTTTATTGTTTTGTTTGTTTATTTTTATATATTGTTGTTTTTATGTAACTGATTTATATTAATAAATATGTTATTAAAAAAAGAGCATAATTATCTAAAAAGAAGAGAAATATCAAACGTGTTTGCTCAGTAATTCTCAAACTGTTTTCTTATATGAATAAATGCATTTGTATTTTTCGATCTAGCGTTTTTGAAATAGTATATCAAAAAAAAAGAAAATTAAAAAAAATAATACAAATCTACTATATAAAGAGAGAAGGGGAGCTCTCCAGCGTCGACACGTCAGCTGCAGATTTCATTTCATTATTATTTTAACTATTAGATTACATGGTTTGGCTGTTTCCATTGATTAAATTAGCACATAGAAGATTTTCAAAATGAATGTCGACAACTTTATTTGCAAACATGTAATTGAAGTCTTTGAGGATGAGCATGATTGCTTAATGGATATTGGATGGGATATCAATTAAGAGGAAGACAAATTATACACTATGTAATTAAAGATGATCTGAGTTTAGCATTGCGATAGATGTATATTTCAAAAATTGCATGAGAATCTTAGTCATTGAAAAAAATGTGAGTTCTACTTCTATGAATAGAAGTATGCATTTGAAGTCCAAACTGAAAAAGTTTATTTTTATCTCTTCTTCGATTGTTGGAAGTTATTGATAATATCTTCAAGTGAATTCCTAACTCAAAATATAGCTCTTTGATAGATTTAGTACTAAAAAGTCTTTGATTCACTCAATGCGTCGTAAGTTTTATGGGACTACCATTTCCTACTCTCAATATGTATGTCAAACTCTAAAAGATTTTGTTTTTACTAGTGCCAATGTTTTTCTAAGTTTAATTTTATTTAATTATGGCAGGAATGATGAATGTTGTTAACTAAACTCGTGAGCTTAAGAAATAACTGAATGTGAAAACTGTAGTTGTGGCTATCAACATCACCAATTGGTTTGGAATATGAAATATATCAGTAAGTAAGCATCCTCAGTGATAGCATCTATGATTGATCATGTCTCAAATTCACTGAGCATATGTCGACAATCTCAACAAACTTGTCTTTTGTTACCACTCATACACCATGTTTTATTTTATGTTCCTACAAACATCATATGTATCTTTATCAAGGTGTCATGTATCCTTATCGAGGATGCTTAAAAAAAAAAACTCCCAATGAGAATGGTATGAAGAACGAAGAAGAAGAGAACGTGCTAAGATGACAGAGAATTCTAAGGCATCAAGAGTCTCCAGGTCTTCCTATATTTCATGGTTGTTGTAAATTTGTATTCTTTTAGATTTAAGTGTGAATTGCGGTTAATTATTTTGTTCTTCCTTACATTCCATGCCTTGTCAGATTCTAGATTACAGGTTTTGGTCAAGTTTTGTTTGATTCTTAAGAGGTGGAAGAGGTCAATAGACTTGGAACTATATTATCTTATTATCATAGCTCTCAAACATGATATCGTACAATTTTTTGGAACAACGATTTGGTTCCTCCAAAGTTTGATATATGCATTCGTATTTTCAAATCTTAGTTTTGCTATCCGATATTGACCACAAAAATTGTCATTATTTATCTTTGAAAGAAAATCCGCGCGTAGCGCGGATGCTCTCCTAGTAGATAATAATTTATGTGAAGATAAGTTATCTTTGTGTTTAAGCCTTGCCTTTACATAGCACGGCTGGCAAGATGTGGACGCTGCGCCCCCTTGGGAACAATTTTTTTTTAAGAAAGCAATTCAACAAAAGTTAAAAAAAAAAAATCTCTTTTCATCAATTGTGAGACGCAAAAAAACATATGGATTTACATATTTTTATTCCAGGTAAAAGAATTATGTAAAAAAGTACGTTATGTATATACAATTTAATTCATTGGATTAGTAGGGAGAAGCTTTGTCTCGCTAAGCAACAATGTGGTGTTGGCTTTAGAGATATAGAATGTTTCAACCAGGCTTTGTTAGCCAAACAAGCTTAGAGAATTCTTTAAGAGCCTAAGTGTTTTTTGGCCCAGTTAATGAAGAGCATATATTTTTCTTTTGGTGATATACTGAGTATAACAGTGAGTTCAGTCCTGAGTGAGTTTGAGATCCTCCTTTGGTTGGAGAAGTATCCTACATGGGAGGTATTTATTAATTCTCAAGGTCTTATTCAAAGAGTGGGGAATAAAAAGTCTCTGAATGTGTGGATGGATAAGTGGGTCAATGATGATTGATCTTGATCCAAGGGTCAAGGATCTGATTGATGTAGAAAACATATACTGGAACTTACCGAGGCTGATGGAGATTTTTTCCAAAATGATATAGATAGTATTCTAATAAAAAAAAACATGTGGTGAATCAAGATGATTTATGGATTTGGAAATTCAACAAATGTGGGGAATACTCGTTGAAATCTGGGTATTGGCTGGCTTTTCAAACAATCAAAAAGTCCATCATTCAAGAAGCATCAACTCTCCCATCTATCAATGGTTTGAAAGAGCAGATATGGGACATTCTTATTGATCCGAAAATTAAAATGTTCCTTTGGAAAGTCTTAAGTGGAGCAATGCCGATAGCAGACATTTGATATGGCAAGAGGAATGAAGATAGACCATAGATGTCAAGCATGTGGTTTTGAAGGTGAATCACTAAACATGTTTTCTTCCTTTGTACATTACCGAGACAGGTTTGGACTCTCTCTGACTTTCCATATCCGGAAAATGGGTTTGAAATGTCCTCAGTCCACTCCAAATTTCAGCATCCGTTAAAAGTGGGAAAGAACAAAAACATTCCTCTGAAATTGCGTAGATTTTTTCCTTGGATTTTGTGGAGGATTGGAAGAACATGTGCCTTTTTTACTTTGAAGGCAAAAGCTTCTCGACTTTTGAGACAGTGGAGAAAATCAAATATGACGTTGAGGAATGGTTCCTTGCTCAAAATCTTGATACCACTGAGGAGAATTTGTCCTTATCTAAAAGTTGTGAAGACAATTTGAAGTGGAAACCGCCTCCGGATCCCTGGCTTAAGTGTAACATTAGGACAACTTGGTCAAAGAAGAAAAAAGTGAGAGGTGCGGCATGGGTGGTAAGGAACTTTGAAGGTATTGTTCTGATCTATTGTAGGAGATCCTTTAGCAATGTGAAAGAATTATGAGCCGCAAAGTTTTTGAGTTTGGTCTGGGCAATAAAGAGTATGGACTCCCACAAGCTAATNACCACTGAGGAGAATTTGTCCTTATCTAAAAGTTGTGAAGACAATTTGAAGTGGAAACCGCCTCCGGATCCATGGCTTAAGAGTAACATTAGGACAACTTGGTCAAAGAAGAAAAAAGTGAGAGGTGCGGCATGGGTGGTAAGGAACTTTGAAGGTATTGTTCTGATCTATTGTAGGAGATCCTTTAGCAATGTGAAAGAATTAGGAGCCGCAAAGTTTTTGAGTTTGGTCTGGGCAATAAAGAGTATGGACTCCCACAAGCTAATTAAATCAGATTATTTTTGCATTGGAAGATGTTGAGCTGGTTGGAGCTATAAACTGACCCCAAGCATGGTCGTCCTTTAGGTATCAAGCATCGGAGATCAGATTTGTTGTGAACCCTATCAAAGAATGGAAGTTGTTTTTGGAAGTTATTTCATCAAATAGAAGAACTCTTCTCATCGCGCAAAGTGCCACTTCAAAGATTTTTAGTCAGTCATATGTGGCTTTTTCTCATCTTCAATGACTCTCAGAGATTTTTGCTAGTAAGAGAATTTTTTCTTCTTTTTGATTTTCAAAGCTTTTGTTTACTGGAATTTGCGGACTCGCAAGGTGCAAGGTTTAGATATAGCATGTGTTAGAATTTTTTGGGTTTAGGAAGCTTCATCTTTTAGGTAAGTTAGTGATCATCGTTGAGTATCATACCGGTGGATAATATTTGGGTTAGAGAGAACCAAGTTTTTTGGGTTAGACATGTTTGTAATGTTGTCAGTTATCGTACCTAATCAATACAAAATCAGATGACAAAAAAAAAGTATATACAATTTAATTCTTCAAGTGTTACAAACGCACGGGATAAGAAAAAACAAAAATGAGGAACCTTAACTTCTATCAAAAGTCAAAGATGGGTTAAGTCCTTAGAACCCTAATTTTATACTCCACTTTTTTACTCTGCTCTGCCCAAGGCTCTGAGCAATTCAAATATCTGCCACATATCCAAATGTATAAATTCCAAATGTTCGATTTCACATTGAGCAAATTACATATCCAGTCCACATATCTTCCTTAAAGCCCATTTAAATGTCCAAATTAGGGCCATTTAAAGATTCAAGCCTACTCTTAAACGCTCAATGTTTGGTGATTTGGTAAAAGTACCTGAAGGATTTGCGCTAGCCAGAATATTCTTCTAAATCAAATCGAATATACTTTTTACATAACTAAACTAATATGTTGACAAAAAAAAAAAAAAAAAAAAAGAAGACTAAACCTCACGCAAAAAACAAAAGAAAAAAAACAAATCGAATAACTCTTTCTACATATTTAATTAGTTGCATATACTAACCCTTAGGTTGAATCCTCGTAAATATTAGATTGAATACACCTCTAAATCTTCCTTACTTATTTATTTCATTTAAATTTCAAGTGTACACCGAAGAAGAAACGAAATTTCTGGAGAAACAATTTTGAACACCATTTATATATCTATCATCCTAAAATAATCTAAAACTTTTAATAGCAAAAAGTATATCATATCAAAGAGGAATATTTGAATCAAACTGAATTGTTTGAGCTCCAGTCAAACCAAATTTTTACAATAGTCAATTGGTTTTATAGAAACTGTACTTAGAACCATTCGTCCACTTCAACTCGAGCTAATTTTCTAAGTGTTCTCTAAGTTGGAGCTTTCCTCAAAGTCAAAAACTATCCCTTAGTAATAATATCAATTACGAAAAGGAAAATGAAATGATAAGTATCAAGCGATTAATTTATTATTGTATTTGGAAACTTAAGAGAGAAGGTGTGATGTGATAAGCAAAGCCCACTATTGACTTTTCATAAATTTTCTTATACGAAAAGGGAAACTTTCCAAGAACACAAATCTTTGCAATTGTGCTTGTAAACTTTGTCGACATTGTGATATATTTTTGACATTTTGCAGAAAAAGCAGTGCATGCATATGCCCATAAAGCTTTCACTTAGTGGATTGCAATTAAAAAACAGTTAATCTACAACGATGAAAATACATTAATTTATGACCTCCTCTCTCCAGCCCATTCTTTTTATCAATCCATAATTTTTTTTTACAAATTTAGCAATAGCTTTCTTCAGATATTCAGAGGTTTCAGAATGTATGATTTACATGTTAGCAAAAGCATTATCAATAATTCGAAATATATGAATTTCTACGTTCTTAATATAAATATCCGAGGCTTCATTTTGTATAAAAATGTAAAATTTTTTTCTTTCAAAAAGTTGTATATAAAGAATAATTTAGCGGTATGATGAATTAGCCACTATGGAAGCCAAAATCGTGAAGTGATCATAAAACATCATTTAGAGTTAGTGCCATGACTTTGAGAAGCGTGTATCAGATGTGCACTTACATATAATCTAACTTTATTTAAATGGATTACTAATATATACTTTGTCAACATATATGATCAAACAATAGAAAATATTTTTCGATACTGTCTGTGCTTAGCTATCTTCCATTATAGACTTATAGTGATTGCCATTAAAGATGTAGTTAGTATCTTCGAAAAGTAAGCAAAGTTTGATATTCACATAGTTTTGCTTTATTGGTCGTATTGTGAGTTCTAATTTCTATCAAATGTGTGAATATTTGATAATCATAAAATTCAGTGGATGAAAAATGTGGAGATAAAAAAAAAATGGATCCACGATTTACTTACAAGCTTACATATATCTTATTATATAAAGCTAGATCTCTCGACGTGAACGTGTGAGCGTGACACGTATGATAATTTTCACTCATGAGATCGTCACATTTGTTACGGTTAATTTAGATTTTGACATTTGTCAATTTAATTAAAAAAGTAAAAATGAATTAAAATGAATATTAAAAAAAGTTAAACTAAAAATGTCAATCT
>PKMM01011812.1:0-21838 GCA_002933915.1 Eutrema heterophyllum
TAATTATTTTTTATTATAATGAATTAATTGAATAAAATCTAAAAAAAAAAAATTTCAAATTGAATATCCGTCGGAAATTTCCAATGGATTCAGTTTTAGCCGAAGGTTCAGACAGTCTTGACAGACCGAAACCAGTTTTAGCCGAAGGAAGTATACATCCGTCGGAAATATTTCCGACGGATTTTCCGACGTTTACTTCCGATCAAATATCCATCGGAAATATATCCGACGGTGTTCCGACGTTTAGTTCCGACCGAACATCCGTCGGAAACATCGCCGTCGGTAATCCGTCGGAATATTCCGTCCCTTTTCCGACGACCAAATTTCGTCGGAATAACGGATTTCCGACGAGCTGGAACCGACGGAAAATATCCATCGGAAATCCGTCGGAAAACGCCATTTTCTGATGGATTTCCGACAGAAAGGGCCGTCGGAAATCGCATGTATTCTTGTAGTGTATGCGGTATCCCATGCTCGGCATAAATCGTTAATTAACCAAATCAATATATATATATATGTATTAGATTGTCAAGTAATTAATTAATTTCAACGTATTTGCGTCTTCAACCACGGGGCAAAGTGTTAATTTTTACGTTTGTTGATTTCGTCGTCTGAGATTCTTTCAATAACTTCTCGTACCTGTCTAACAAATTCACTGACATACAAAAGTATATACAAATAAGATACATTAAAATTGTAATAAAGAATAAATAGATACACTACAAATAAAAAGGCTTTTAACGTCACTTTTTATAAAGGTTAACGTCGTTTATAAAGAGACTCTAACAATATGATGTCAGTTTCATAACCGACGTATTATGGGGTGACGTTAATTATTTTTGCTTCACTTACAAAACTGACGTTATGTTTAACGTCAAATAGCTAACGTCAGTCTCTTTTATTTTAACGACAGTTAAATAGTGACTTTAAAATATATTCTCGTCATTTTTAAACCGACGTGAGGTCCATTTTTCAAACCGACTTTATTGATTTCTTCTTTTTAACATATTCTAATGTTTAAAAGTCAAGAAAAAAACTGAAACAACAATGGACATAACAAAATTAATAATCAATAAAATCTTTTATAGCAAGAGTCAAAACATAGTGTCTCAGACAAATACAATATTTTGATGTCATATAGATTTCATATAGAAATGTCAACGAACACCACTCTTCTAAACAGAGACTGAGATGCCCACAAACACCAGCTCTTCTGAACAGAGAGTGAGAAGCAAATCTGCACTGAAAGAACAACATTATAGCCATGACGGGAAAGTAAGAAGACAACAAGATCTTCAATTTGAGATTCACCAACGCTGAAAATCCTATCCCAAATTTCTTCACGAATGCCTTAGATCCTTCAATGAAATTCATAATCGTTGTTCAAAACGAGCTATTTCGTCATACGCACAACAAAATTATAAGAAATACAAACCTTACGAACCGAGATCGAGAAAGGAGCTTTCGGAGTTATTTGAGAAAGGAGATTTCGGAGTTAGAGAGACTGATGAACGATTTCACACTGTTGAGACTGCAGATCAACGATTTCAATCCAATTAGAGATGCAAAGTAACGAAAAATCGATGAAATTGAGTTCTTCGATTTTGATTTCGATCAGAAACTCAAGGAGAAACTAAAAAGTTTCGAAAATAAAATTCTCGTAATATTTTTTTATTTTTGCTCTTTTGTTATTACTTAATGGATCCACAACTATTGAGATGCTAAGACAATCCAATATTTAAGTCAGTTTTCTAAATACCTTCCTTAAAAAAAATTTGAGTCGGTTTACTAAGTGACGTTAAAATTCCGACGTTATGCAGGGTGTTTTTTTTGTAGTGTTATATAATTTAACGATATCTTTAAAAACTTACGTCTCAAATTGACTAACTTCTTCGTAATTTAAGAGAATATATGTTTGGACACTATGATGATTTTTTTCATTGGCAAACCACACTGACTTCACGCTTCCACATAATTGACCGATTGAAGAAAAGATGTCTGGGACACCTTCATTAGCATATGTTCGTCATACACCTCCATCATCATATCGCCGTGCTGCCTTTTTCCGTATACGGACCTTCGAGCTGAAATAGTATCCCGTGAAGTGAGAAGTTTCTTCTGTTAAACTTTCCGCTACTATTGAGCCTTCAACTTTGGCTAGATTTTTAGCCTTCCGCTTCAAATGTCTCATGAATCGCTTGAATGGGTACATCCACCGATACTACACATGTCCCCCAAGTTCTGCTTCGTGAGGGAGATGGATAGGTAGATATTCCATAACATCAAAGAATGCTGGGGGAATATTTTCTCCAAGCTGCACAACAAAATAGGAATATTAGCATCAAGTTGTGCAATAACATCTTCTGACAAAGTGCAGGTACAAAGATCCCGAAAAAACGCTCCAATGCCTACAATGCAACCACATATAAGGTAGACTTGTTAACTTACATTTCATCTTATATTATATCAATGTTTACATATGTAATTAATTTAAAGTTACCTGCAATTGTTTCGTGTACATTTCCTGGTAGAAGTTCAGCTAATGCGAAAAGAAGTAGTCGTTGCATAAAGACGTGACAGTCATGACTCTTCATCCCATAAAATTTTTGTCATTTCTCAACACATTTAGCTAGATTAGATACGTACCCATCCGGGAACTTCACATCAGATGTCGCCCATTTGAACAAGGCTGACTTTTCTCCCGCACCCAATTGAAATATGGGAACATGTGCTTTCCCATTGCTTGTAATATGTAACTCATTCCGACAACAAAGATCAGACAAGTCTAGTCTTGACTTACCGCTGTCTTTAGTCCTTCCACGCACGTTCAACACAGTATGCATGATGTTATCAAAAAGTTTTTCTCAATGTGCATGACATCCATATTGTGTCTAAGCAAATGATCCTTCCAATACGGAAGCTTCCAGAATATGCTTTTTTTATGCCAATTGTGATGCTCCCCATATCCATCCGGCATATTAGCTGGAGTGTGCCAATTTCCACCACGATTGACTGTTTCCAGTGCACAATAATGATCAATTTCTGCTTCTAGATCTTCCCCTGAAAGATAAACAGGAGGAGGAACACGAACAACCTTGTTCTTTCTAAACAACCGCTTGTTTCTCCGATATGGATGGTGAATCGGTAGAAATCGGCGGTGACAATCAAACTAAATTGTTTTCCGACCATGTTTCAGTTGAAACACATATGTCCGATTGAGACAATATGGACAAGACAATCGCCTATGCGTAGTCCAACCTGATAATATCCCGTAAGCAGAGAAGTCGCTTATTGTCCACATAAGCACCGCACGCATTGTAAAAATTTGTTTCCTTGCAAAATCATGTCTGAACCCGGTATACCACAAATGTTCCAATTCCTCTATCAGAGGTTGCAAAAATACATCAAGGGAACGCTTCGGATGCTTTAGACCATGTACTAAAATACTCAAGAATAAAAATTCCCTTTGCATGCACATATCTGGAGGAAGGTTGTAAGGCGTTAGGATTACTGGCCATAAATAATATTAATTGCCTACCAGATATACCAAATGGACTAAATCCATCTGTGCAATACCAAGATACACATTTCGTTTTTTGTTTAGCAAAGTCTGGGTGTACCGTCTTAAAGTGTTTCCACGCTTTTGCATCTGAAGGATGAGTAACCTCCCCATATGTCTGCAAATGATTTGCATGCCATCTCATCGATCCAGCTGTCCTCTCAGACTGATACATTCTTTTTAACCTATCAGTTATAGGAAGGTACCACATCCGCTGGAACGGTACCTTACTCCGACCAGTACCTTGCGGCTTATATCTTGGCTTATTGCAAAATCGACATTCCAACAACTTATCATCATCTTTCCAAAAAAGCATGCAATTGTCAACACAAACATATATCATCTCAGAAGGCAACCCAAGACTATAAAGCAGCTTATGTATCTCTTAGTAAGTTTCAGCAGCTAAATTGTCATCTGGCAAATACTCTTTAATAAAATCAACCCAATCATCCATGCAAACCTCAACTAAGTTATAATCAGTTTTAATAGTCATCATCCTAGCCGCCAATGACAATTTAGAGTGCCCTTCTCTACATCCATCGTAGAGTGGCTGATTTGCAGCATCTAGCATATCATAAAATCTTTTTGCATCTAGATTGGGTTCTTCATCATGATGATCATGTGCCAATGTACTTACGGTTTCATGAAATGCATCCGTAACCATGTCATGAATCCTATCATGATCTTGACCGTGCTGCTCCGCATGATAATCAAATTGGTTAAAATTATTTGACTCATCAAAATTCGATGCTTGATAATTGCTACAAATTTGCAGAGCATGATTAACGGTAATATTTGTGGGTGTCTTCCCGTGTGGGGCCCACAAATTTGCAGAGAACCAGCGTCTCCAGTGTCTCATGGAAGACACCGGATCTTTCCAAAAATCGCCACGTGTCGCGACGTGATTCGTCGCGACATTAAAAAATTAATTTAAAAAAATAAAAAAAATAAAAAAAATAAAAAAAAATTCCGGAAGACCCCGTGTGTAGGGGTCTCCGATAAGGATGCTCTTACCACACATGTTCTTCCCCATTTCCATCTTGAAGTAGCCATTGTCTCCCCAATCACCTCCCCATGAGTTCTTTATAAGCCAGTACGGGACACCGTCTTCAACTCCATAACCAACTACTAACGCAGCATGGTTTACACCTGTTCTCACCAAAGCATCGGTTTAATTACCAAATCATAAACAAATCTCTGTTGGTAATTGTAACATTTATAGAAGAAAAAATTCACCATTGGAGTGTTTCCACAAGTATTGCTAGTATAAACTCCCTTCTTGAAGAACCGGAATTCATGTACAACCTCAAAGGCAACACTCACTGGCCTTACTAACCTGACCGCGTGCTTCAGTTCATCTTCTGCACCCTATTGGTTTTTTTTGTTTATATATTAGAGAATGGATCATCTGTGCAGGTTACACAATCTCTGAATTATAAAAATGACCAAGCAGCAAAATTTCTATCTCGAAAAGAGTTAAAGCATGACTTATGGTTTCTGGAAGTGCAGCTTCAGTGAGCTTGTGGCTGCCTTTCGAAGTCGCAGAGCAGTTTTGAGCAGCCCCAAGACTGAGTCTTTGAAACTCTTGCCATGTCAAATCAGCAAATTCTATAGAGAGATTCAATAACATAAAAAAAAAACATTCAGGTGGCCCAACCATCAATACCACAAAGGAAACTAAACAATCCTGAAGTGAGCCAACTGAAAGTCTAAAGAAGCAGAACAGTCTTGTCACTTTCACAGTTTCTATTACTACGTGAATTAAGGCAAAGCTCAAATCAAATATTCTCGGAAAAAAAGGAGAGAGGCTTACGATTAAGAGAGAGTCAGTAAGGTAAGCCTTTCTTGTCGGTGGTGGATCTTATTGAGATTCTCCTTGAAAACAGAGAACCAGATGTCTCCATGAAAAACAAAACTTCATATTCTGCAAGGCTTTTGCCTTCCTCACCGTTCACCGCTCTTATGCTCTCGAAATCACATTGTTTTCAATGAGCATTTTTGCTACTGTTGTATCAGAATGAGCTGCAGCAAGATTCATAATTATTGTCAACCTAATTTAAACCCACAATTTAAAGCTCAGTGGAGTAGAGATGCAAACATGTCAAAAGAATAATGCTAATAGTTGACACAAAGTCTTGCAAGATCTATTGAACCTACAAACTTGACGACTATATGGAAAATTATCAATTACCTCAATTTGTTGCAGTGATAGACTTTGTGTCAATGATCTATAATTCTATGCCTTAGACCTTAATTTATAAAACATTCATAGTTTACGACTATAAGTAAGCCTGGAACATTGGGAAGATAATAAAATTATAAAATAGCCTCAGCAAAGCAATTGAAACTGGAGCTTATTGAAAACACAATTTCTACCATATCTCTGCAAGCACTGATTGATTACACATAATCAATCCAGAGAAAGCAACTATATCATCTAATTTCTATCTGCAAAGCTTAAACATCGGCACAGTCACACAATACATGGCCACCAGAGAAGTTCAAACTATGAAAGGATCGCATTCGAACTCCATAGCTATATCTTAGCTCTGTCTAACTTAGTTTGGAGACATACCTGAAGAGGTACTCGTGTTTCATGGAGAGATTCATTGCACACTTTAGACATACCTGAAAATGTTATAATTTATTGATCATCAACAATCTCTCTGGGCAACCGATTAAGCGCATGCTGCTTCCCTATCAAACTTCAAGCAAAAACAAAATCAAAACAATCAAAACAAACCCTTCAGACAACAAAATCCTTATACATATGTAAAATTTTCAACTTACTCCGTCTTCTTTGAAGATTTCGATCAGTACCTCGGAACCCATTTCGGGAAATTACTTGATTCTCATAAACGGCGGAGCAAAAACACAAAATTACTTCTTCGTCTCTGTTTCTTCTTTCACAGTCACGACGGAGCAAATACTGCCTCCTCCGCAGCCGCCGGGTACGGACATGATTGGAATTTGCTTCAGAGATCATCATCTCTGGCTCAATACCTATCATTGCCTCAATTTTACAGAATTCATAGCTTACGACTATGATTCGTTTGGTGTCTTCGGCATAAAAGAACTACTCGCCTCTAAAACAACAACGTCTTATGGTGGCTTGCTATTCTCATATCTGCAAGTAGATGTAATATTTATTATTGATTAAAGCATTAATCAAAGATTTTGACAAACTTTTCTAAGCAAGCAAACCAACTAACCGTGAGAAGGCTGACGCATTGGAGAGGCTAGGCTTTTGATGCTTGCTTTCTTCTTAGTTCTTGAAACTTCCAGGGAATGATCTTTTCAGAGAAAGCCAAAGCTCTGAACCAACATACTCGTCAGGAGTGTTGTCTCTATAGAAAGACTCCAAGGCTGTTTTAATCAACAGAGACATAAGAAATAGAAAGAAAACAGTTTTGAACTGAAATGGTTGAATACATTGTAATTCAAGTAGACAAAACTCATTTTCTTTTAATATAATAAGATATGATGACTCTAACATCTACCAATTGGCCAATTTATTTGTATATACTTTGTATAGCATCTACCAATTGACAATTTACTATTTGTGTTAAGATTCCTCAACACATAATTTTCATAAGTAAACGTAACTTAAAAAACAGATGAGGAAAATTTTACACAATAAGAAAATATACCAGACTTTGTTCATTGTGTTCTTCTTCTTCCTTCGTAAGGCAGTAAAACGTATACTTATGCTTTTCTCATACTGAACCCCGAGAAACTTGAGATTGACAGAAAACAGAGGGATATGTATAATTACAAACAAAAAGCATAAGAAAAGAAAAAGTATACCATTCGTGCCTTAGATTCGTGAGTAAGTAAAGGATCCAAAACCAAAAATAAAATGAAAGTATAGATTGGTAATACCTTCACGTGCTTGAAGCTTTTTAAACTTCATGTGCCATATAAACCATGTTATTTTCACAGTTTGCCGTTGTTCCATAACACGTTTTTATTCCACCTCTGTTCCAAAGATAACGCCAACAACACAACCATCTTACAATAGTATCCAAGACCAAAAACACGACAAACAAAATTGAACAGAATTCAAAAAGATTTTATTGTAAATAAAAAAGAATACCGCTAGAATTGAAGTGGATGACTCCATAGTTTTTTTGCTGCGATACGTAGATGAACTCTTGCTGGGAACGTACCCTGCATATAAAAAAACAAAACACAACCTATTGAGATTAAAGATCTTCAGAGTTTTAAAACTTCATAGATGATATAAATTTACGATAAAAGATCTGAGATTTAACCAAGTGAAAATCAAGATTATAAATTTGATGTAGATTATTACACAATTATATAAATCGAGAGCTAACAAAATTGCAATGACATTGTAAATGAATGAATGCTTGATTTATAGGAAAATATTGAGTTTCGAAATAATTAGGTTAAGCCGCAGAAAACAAAATAAATCGTACATAAGAAGCTTGCCCCATTGATTATCGATATTTAATTAAAAAACTTCCTAAAACGTTATCACAATTATTGTCGTAAAAATCTAATTAAAGTTAGTTACGATTTTGTTTTACATGTTCCTCATTAATAGTCTTTAATAATTGAATCCTAAGCAAATCATAAGTATATATATACAAAATTTACATTTATAATAGTATCTTTATATGGATTATCGTCAAAATTTGAATAAGGACATTAAATATATTTAGAAATAGCAGTTTATGATATTTATAGTTGCTAAAAATAACATAAATGAATTTATGCTAATCGAATATAATTCCTTTTTTGAAATTGTTATAATCAAAAATTAATGCCGTACATTGTATGTTCAAAATTTTAATGCACATGCCATATCTAATTGTATAATATCTAAGTAATTAACATATATTTTCGGATTTCACCATTAAAACATAATTAATTAGATTTACTGTTTAGATTTATTGTTAAGATTATTTGAATTGAATATCTATATATTAAAATTTATCGTTAAGATTTTTGAATGATATTAATAGCATCGGAAATGGAATATCCTTTGTTTAAAAAAATATATTCAAATTCGTAAATTTTTAATTTCAATTTACTGCAACAAAATATTATATTAGTATCCAAATTTCTTTTTGTGACTAATCCTTACATAAAATAAATCATTACTTAGAATTTATAAAATAAATCTATCATTTTGTAAATAAATTATAATTTATTTTGTAATTTTTAAAATTTTAGCTATTTTAATTTGTCAATTCTCATTTGTAATTCACATTTGTATTTTCCTTTCATTTTGATAAATATTATTATTACTTTATATTCTCATTTATAATAGTTAATTATCATAAAATATATATTTTTTCAAAATATAATACCATTAAAGTATTATTAATTTACGTAATTATTTTGAAAGTGTAAAAAAACTAAAATATAATACCTTTATTAATTTAATACGAAAAGAAAAAAAATTAAAATATAATACCTTTATTAATTTACGTAATTATTTTTTGAACTAAAAACCAAAAATTAATGTATAGAGGATGTAAATCTGCTATGTTTTCATATAGTTTCATTTACATTATAAAAACAAATTGTTATATATTATAAATATTTTAATTTTTTTTGTTTCTTGATGGTTACATATTTAAGTAGTGTTAAATTATTTATTTTGATAATTTCATGTATTTTTGATGTGTACAATATAAGTTCCGTAATTTAATATATTGTAAACTTCAAGTACTGTTTGGATATTGTGATAGTGGAAGGAAATAATGGAATTAATTAAATCCAAATTAATTGATAAAACCATTTAAAGGAAGTAATTGTGTTTGGATGTAGACATAGTAGGAGAAAAAAAAATAGAATTAGTTATCCATAAAAGGAATAGTAATTATCTAGGATAAGAATAAATTTAATTGCATTTTTCCCTGTTTGTACGAGTATAACCCCTGTTTGGACACAAAACTTACTCTGTTTTAATAGAATAGATATTTTTGGTGAAAACATTTTTAATGTAAGTTGTTGAAGCTTCGGACTTTGGTTAGAGGTTTCCTCAAATCCAAAGTACATGATGGAATTCACTCTTTTATGGTTTGACAACTGACTAGTGGTTGGGAGATAAATTGTTATTGCAAGTCATTCAAGAGCTCGTGGAGTTAGCAAATATGCCACAGTTTTGGAGGTTGCCAATAATCGGTTTTGTCATGTCCACCAGTGTTGTGGTGTGTACCTTCGTGAGACGTTTTTGCAACTCTGTAATGCTCTCGTCCCATCATATCTAGCTCGCTTGGATACTATCTTTTGGCGCCATATGCATGATGATTTCAAGCCGATTTTTTTTCAGCATGGATACTATCGTAGTGTTCCGTAGAAAGTGTTGTTTGGTACAGCATAGTTTGGTTTCTTCAGGGGTTTCCAAGATTGTCTTTCATTGTTTGTCTTGGAATGAAGAACCGCCTATCAAAAGGTGATCGTACCCACAACTTGGAATCACCCTAATCATGTCTCATGTGTGAAGAACCGGATGAGTCGTGAGACCATCTTTTCTATGCCTGTCTGTACACCTACACGGTATGGTATGATTTCTGTGGGAAGTTACTTGACAACCGCATCACGCCGGACTGGTCAATTACAATACCCATCTACCTATGCACATGTTCAGAATCCTAGATTCGGTTCTCATTCATTTAGCATTCCAGACTACAACTTATCCGAGGACGCAACGCTTGTCGCCATCAGAATGAGTACCATCCGCCAAACTACTTTATTCACTTCATGAGAAGACCATCAGAATAAGTATGTCTTCCCTCCGCTACACCGAGTTGGACAAAAAATGGTGGCCTCTTACTAAGGAACTAGCTAGTTTCCACTTTTTTCTAATTGTATTTAAATTTCTAGCTTTTGCTTTATTGAGCTAGTAAATAACTGTTTTTTTGTTGATACAATAAATTTTACATTTAGAAAATGCACTATATCATAAGTTGAGGATTAGAGATATTAATATGGATGAGGATTAGTTAAAAAAAAAAGCCCTTCATTCTTCGTGATTAATAATGTCTAGGTGGGGGAGAAATTGGCATATTATTGGTGTTCTTACCTGCGTTTAGATATTCAAGATACTAATTACTACTTGTTCTTACAAGTTAACGTTGCAGCAGATTATTTGGTCTGAAGGTCTAATATTACCGACTTGAGACAGAAAATTCTTCTTATTATTATTGTTATTGATTATTGTTTTCTTTCCAATCAAAGAAGAGAATCAATTTCAAAACGACTTGGAAACTGTTGTCATTCATATGAAAAGTGTAACATTATGTAGAACTCACAGTTTAGAATGTTAACATGATCATTAGGATAACAAAAAAAGACAATTGGTTATACTCTAATATGCTCCATTCTTCTTTGCTCTGCCCTCACACACACACAAAGCTATACTACTCACTTTGATCGATCTCTCGTTTGTTATTAGCCAAAAGAAACAATTAAAGAAGCTTAATTAAATGCATAAACCTATTAGATTGCAGAAAGCTTTTAACGATTTCAGGTCTCTAATGTGGAAACGTTACATCTCGCCGGGGATTTTCACCCTTGAAAATCTACTATTTAATTACATCGAGTCTACGTCAAGAGGGTTAATCATCATCATCATCTAAACATATTGAGCCATGAATTTGACCCGCATCTACTACTTATTCTCGTTGTTGTTGTTGAGTGACGACAATGCCTTCTTCAAGAATTTTCATGAGCTCATCGATAGTCTCATCCTCAGCGTCATCCAGACATTTCATGAGTTCATCGATAACCGTCTCATCCTCAGCGCCATCAAAACCATAAGGTTCTTGGTTCGATATCATCATGACGTTGTTGGTGTCGTTGCTCTGCAAAGGAGGAGGAGGAGGAGGAAGAAGAATCAGTGCATCTTTCTCTTGTTGTTGTTGCTGTTGATTAACGTCACCGCGTTCTTCTTCTTCTTCTTCTAGCTCGTCGATGTCCTTGTTCTTCACGTTGTCTCGGATCGAACACAAGACCAAATCTTGGAACTGGTCCTTGTCAAAAGAATACTCCGTCATGTGCCAATCGGTCTTCACTGGCTTTCCCTTCACTTTCTTGTTGTACACGAAAATCCGCTTCCAACCAAACACCACCTTATTGTCGTCCTCGATTTCTTTCAAACTGGTGCTTTTCCATGTGCCGCCTTCGCTTTCTCCCTTTCCCGGTACGGTCCGCGTCGCACTAGTCCTAGGAACAAAATAGTACCATTCGTTTTCTTTGAACAGGGGATTCGGGTCGTGATCAAGACGCCACGGGTCGTTTTCGTAGACGTTCAGAGTTTTTATGAATTCGCTCTCGTTTCTATCGACCTTGTTGCGAAGATAACGCCTCACCAACCCCAAATCCGTTGGACAAAACCGGAAACCAACCGGAAAAGTCATGTTTTGTGACGTCGACATGAAGAAGAAGAAGTAGAAGAAACCTTGTTCGATAAAGCTTATGCCTTTTTTTGTTTCTTTGTTTCTTTGTTTGTTTGTTTGTATGTCAGCAGCCAGCAGGAGTTCTTAACTATAAATAGAGTGTGAAGGAGAGGGGAAATATATACGTAATGATAAGCGGATAAAGCCACACGTCTTTCATTTTTATAATCTTCGGAGAAATAAGTTGACCAAAGCTTAATCCATTGGTCAAAAACTCGACCAATGTATATTCGACTAACGAGAATATTACGGTTTGAACAGATTCAGATCAAATTATCCATAAGGAGATAATTTAGATCCACTGATTTTTCCTTTTTTTCTTCTATCGAAAATATCTGATTTTCTTTTTCCAACAAACATCTGATAAAACTAAAAAGAGTTAAACATTTCAACGATATAAACAAAACAAAAATTAAAACTAAAACGATATAAAAAAAAAAACTAAATTAAAACTAAAACTCACCAATTTTGCGTCGCTACTGTGTATCAACTGCATTATTCACTGTATTTAAAAACAGTTATAGGTAAACAATGGTTGATTTCATATTATTTCTTTTTATGCAGGCTTTCCAAAAAAAACATGAATTATGGAGTATTAGATTAGGACTAATTTAATATTTTATAAACCGTAACAAAAAAAATCAAAAAAAAGAGTAGAATACCAAATTAGATCATCCTTAAAAAACTAGAATATCCGGGATCCGAGAGTTGATCCAATCCGATCCGAAATCAAAAATAGGATATCTGGATCCGGATAATTAAATTTTAAGATCAGAATATCCGTATCCGATCCGGATCCCCTTTCATATAAATTTTTCTTAATATATATACATTTTTATTATATTTTCTATTTGATTTTGCTGTTCATTTAATATTTTTATTTAGTTTCTTATATTTAATAATTTAATAATATCATTTTTATACATTTTAGCTATTTTAGACGGATCTACATACCCACGGATATCGGCGGATCTGGATCAGGATAATAGGTTTTTAGATCTAACGGATCCGGATACACTAAAATTCTAAAATATCTGATTTGTGCCACCCTAAGAACAACGACGCAAAACCACATATAGAAAATGTTGGGGATAAATAATTTCTCATGGAGAAGGCGAATCACATAATGCCACGTGTAGTAGATTAGTCATTGATCACTACACCTAAAAGCATGCCACTAAGAGGGGATGCGGCTACGAGGCTAAGTGATCGAACCATGTGACATGTTATATGCGGTCACCTTTTCTCAAAACCGTTGGTTCGGGTCGAGCCATCGGGAAGTATGAGATGAGTGGTCCATAACAGAATAAAGGGTCACCTTTTCTTGAATCCGCCAACCCGTGTCAAGTGATCTCGAGAGTGCGGTAGTACCGTAGTAGGGAGTGAGTGATTCAACACGAAAAGATCGACTCTTCAATGTTCCGCATACACTACAAGAAAACACAGTTTTTGTGACTATTTTTTTAGTCGCAAAAAAAGGGATTGTATTGTGACTGATTTGCGACTACTTATAATGCCGAGGCACAATAGTCCCAAATTACCGACTAAAAAAAGTAGTCAGACAAGAGTCGCTTATTTACGACTGTTTAAGGACTTGCAAAAGTAGTCCCAAATTTGTTACTGATTTGCTTCGGTTTAGCAACTCCACTCGGTTTTTTGAAAAAAAATCCTAAATTCTAAACCCCAACCACAAACCCTTAACCCTAAACCCTAAACCTCTAATCATTAATCATAAACTTGATCTAAATCTTAAATTGTAAACTAGATCTTACAAATAAACATCAAAAATATACATAAAGTCAACACTTATAATTTTTTAAAATATAATCATTTTATAAATCCTAAATTCTAAACCCTAAACCTCAAACCCTTAATCATAAATTGTAAACTATATCTTACACATAAACATCAAATAATATACAAAAAATATAACACTTACAAAAATTTCAATATAATCATACCATGTACTAAGTGTTACATGTGTTTTATAAGGATTTTGAAAGATATAAATTCTCTCAAAATTTACTTATTTTTAAGTTTTCACATATTTTTGAACATATATATATACAGAATCATTGTAAAGTGGTATTCAAACCTTATAGGTTCTTAAAGTTTAGGATTTAGGGTAACATGTATAAGTAGTCACAAAATAGTCCCAAATTTGGGACTAATTTGCAACTATACTCAATTTTTTTTAATATTAGTCACAAAATAATCGTAAATTTGGGACTAATTTGCAACTCTACTCGATTTTTTTTTAATAGTAGTCACAAAATAGTCCCAAATTGGGGACTAATTTGCAACTCCACTTGATTTTTTTTAGAAATCAATAAATTCTAAACCCTAACCACAAACCCTTAACCCTAAACCATAAACCTCTAACCCTTAATCATAAACTTGATCTAAAATTTAAATTGTAAACTATATCTTACATAAACATCAAATAATATACAAAAAAAAATCAACACTTACAATTTTTTTTAAATATAATCATTTTATAAATCCTAAATTCTAAACCCTAAACCTCTAATCATTAATCATAAACTATAAATCTTAAATTGTAAACTAGATCTTACGCATAAACATCAAATAATATACAAAAAATATAACACTTACAAAAATTTCAATTTAATCATAACATCTACTAAGTGTTACATGTGTTTTATAAAGAATGATTTTGAAAGATAAAAATTCTCTCAAAATTTACTTATTTTTAAGTTTTAACATATTTTTGAACTCCTATATACACAAAATCATTGTAAAATCATATTCAAACCTTTTAGGTTCTTAAAGTTTAGGGTTTAGGGTAAAGGTTTTTGATTGTCACAAAATGGTCCCAAATTTGCGATCGTTTAGCAACTTCAGTCGATTTTTTTTTAATAGTAGTCACAAATAGTCCCAAATTTGCGACTAATTTGCGACAAAATATCAAAAATAATGAAACCTTCTCATTGGCTAGTTCATTTAGACAAGGATCGAGATCCTCCACCGTTGATTAATTTAATCCAACGGACCAAAATTGTTTTTATTTTTTAATTGAATCTCTCTCTCTCTCTCTCTCTCCTCCTCCTCCTGCGATTCTTCTTTCTTCCTTCTCTTCAACAAATCAATTGCTCTCTCACTCTTTTTTTTTTTGCATATCCAACCGCCGGTGAGGCTTCTTCTTCTCCAGCCGCCGGCGAGACTTCTTCTTCTCCAACCGCCGGCGAGGTTTCTTCTTTTTCTAGATCCAGCCGGCTCCTTCCTCCGCTTGTTTCTAATTCTCCTCCGGCTCCTCCAGATCCAGCCGGTTTCTTCTCCTCCAACTCCTTCCTCCGCTTGTTCTTCGCTTCTTCTTCTCCACGTCGTAGATCGTGTCGGTGGCGGGAAGAAGGCGAGATCTGGTTCCGGGTCGGGTTAAGAAGGCGATGAAGGAGACGATGGAGAAGAGAAGGAGACCGACGGGGCTCACCGTTCTTGCCGCTCCCGGCGGCGACATCGTGATTATTTGTTTTCTTTTTTTTTTTTTTTTTTTCATTTTTTATAATTAATTTATTTAATAAATAATTTTTTTTTTTTGGGAATATTTTTGTTTTTTTTTTTAATTTTTTTTTACAATTAGTCGCAAATACTGATATGTGAGTCACATATTAGTCGCGAAAAAGCGACTATTTTGCAACCACTTTATTTAGCGACCAAATATTTGCGACTAATTTTTTTAATTTCAAAATTGTCGCAAATGAGTCATTTGCGACTATTTTTGGAGTCACAAAAACTGTGTTTTCTTGCAGTGATAAACCGGATAGCAATGCCCTAGAAAGTAAATATAAATAATCGGGTAGCAATTCCTAGGAAGGTAAGCAATAACAACCCAATATTCCTTATACAAGTGGCGGGAAAGGTAAAAAAGGATAAATTAAATATAGCAAATATATTTTTCCTGTTTTCTTCCATTATTAGATATTTTATCATGTTCGAAATGTTCCTGCTTAATTGGTTTATTTGTTATGTAGGCATGTGGACCACTGAAAGCGACCACTCGACAAGGCCTTAATAGAAGTGTGGCATGGGTATCATGATTCAGCAGCGCGAAACCAGCCAAGAAACGTACGAGTAGCTCGTCATCAACAATGCCAATACACAGCTGGACATAAGCGACAAGGAAAGCACTCGAGTATCATGTACGAGATCCAACCCAACAATATATACAAGACCTGGCCTGTGATGTGGACATCAGATCTAAACTGACACGTGAGGAGGAAAAGATTACACGAGCCTCCTACGGTCTTGATATGCCAAATAAACATCAAAGAACCAGCCCAAACCATGAGAAGATCAACAACATCAAAGAGAAACCACCTGATCCACTCAAATGGCCTAAAGGATGAAGTCCATGTACCCAATATGAATCAGCCCAGGCCCGAGCCAACTTTACATGTATTTATCAATCTCTCAAGAGCTCATAACAGTGGAGACCGAAGGAGAACGAGCCCATACAAGCCCACAAATGTGCAATGGTTCCAATGGCCCGATAAGGTCATATGTGCATTCCTTGAAGATCATGGCCCAACCATGAGGATTTGAGTCAAGGCCCAACTTGTACATTCTTGACCCATCAAAAACCCGTGATGAAAAATGACCCGACCTGGACCGGCTTGGAGCAGACCACGGCTCGCATCCACAACCCGGATGGGCATAAATGGACCAAAAGATTAACTTTCCTTATTTGGTTCATCCCAAAGCTATGTATAGCGTCCAAAAGAGTCTACACTTGATATAGAAGCTTCAAATAGTGTCTTTGTGTGCACCAGCACTCACGGGATTAGGCAAATTCCCATGTGCTCTCACTTTCTATATCCAAAGCCAAATTGAGCAGTTAATGTTAAATGGGTATATCTTTTATTCGACCCAGCTAGTTTGGTACAAGGTCTAGAATGTTCCAAGGCGCCACTACTTCATGCACAAGCTGTCCAGATACAAAGAATCTCACATTTTCCTCATATGGCCAAAAATCAGATATAAAGACCATATCAATCAATCTTTTTGATTGATTTTGATTTAATTTTCTTTTAATTAATTTTGTCCATTTTACTAGCTAATCATGAATCTATATAAAGCTCAGTATCCCCATTTTAATATACATGTTTCATTAATCAAAAACTTTCAGTTTACTGTCAAGATTTGTGTCTTGAATTTGGTTACTTGTTTTGTCGATTTCTTTTAAATATTGTGTGCAAATTTTCCTTTGCTCAAGAATTAATCGAGTCTTGTCTTTCTACTGCGTGGATTACCCCCAAAAAAGCCAAGTCTCACCTCTGTTTGTCTCGGTCTCATCATCCCCGAGCCAAGCCTCACCCCTCACCATCGTTCCATCATTTCCGCATAAGCCTCTTTGAACCTTGGGGCTATTGGTTACATCAACCTAACACATGGATATACGATCCGGTCTACTTTATGAGACATGTTTTCTCTATAAATAAGCTCTTCTCTCTATGGAGAAGGGGACATACATTTTTTCCTGAAAAATACACTTCATACTTTTAAAAATCTCTCCAGAGCAAAACCCTAGATACCTCTCCAAATCCTCCTCAAGAAGTTCCAAACACTTCTATCGTGTTTTCCGGGCATTCACGTTTCTACTTGTTTTGTAGGAGATTTGACCACGAGAACACAAAAAATCCCCTAAACAGTATAGTTTCCAATTGTATAGTTTTCTTAATCTAATTAAAAAAAAAACACTTGTGATCATGTTAATTACAAAGTAGATACCTCAAAGTTAATATTATAAAACATATATAAATATCTATGTGTATTATAGACAATGGATTATATTTATTTTGTTTGTAAAAAATATTTATTAAATCTATACTATTAAAACATAAGCACTTTTAGAATATGTTTCCAAACACCTCTTAATTTTTTTTTTAATAAATTGATCATGTTGCCAAACAACTCTTCCTTTTTTTTTAATTAAATCTGTTGCCAAACAATTTAATTATTTTTTCAGAGAATATTTAATATATTAGAAATTCTTAGAAATCCAGAGATCCAAACATAAGTTATAAAAGCTAGGTAAATAAAATCACAAAATAATAATCTGACACTACGAGCCAAAAATTATTTCAATAATTTAAAAATATATATGAATGACAAGATTTACTACATTTTTTTCATCGTATATATAGGATTCGATATATCTATTTTATCGAAGCAAAGACATCCACACGAAACATGGATTTTGCTAGAAACATAGACTTTTTTCATCGATAATAGTCTTTTTTCTTTCATAAAACTAATGTTTGACTATAATTTCTCACGTAGTAATGAACTTTTTTCAATCACAATCTTTGGTAATTCCAATCTAATGATCATGTAAATTGTAAACACAAAATTTTAAAATGTCGAGGTATAAGAAAATCAGGAAGAAAAAAAAAGATAGCCAAATAAAGACTATGAAAAAATAACTGTGGAAGTCATGTTTAAAAAAAAAAAAATCATTAACCCAGATGTAACTGAAGATTTATTAGATTTTATCAACAAACATGGAGTTAATCGCGCAAATAAAAAGGAGATTCAAACAAATAAAAGAGATTCAAACAAATAAAAGCATAGAAAGATATAGATAGCGTTTGTTCTAATAATTAATATATTGGTTTCTACTTTTTAGGCTGGTTTAATCAAGGTATTCCTCGATGCAAATTCATCACGTGGTTGGCTATGCACAATCGGCTATCAACGGGAGATCGAATGCGTAAATGGGAAGCGATCCAGCCTTGTGTTCTATGTGGGGAACGAGATGAAACACGGGATCACCTTTTCTTTGGTTGCCCTTTCTCTTTTACTTTGTGGTCTGATGTCGTAGGAAGGCTGCTGGGACAAAGACAAATTCCAGATTGGGATGAGACAATTCGAATGATCAGCTCTCAAGCCGGGGATGGACAGCACCGAATCCTCCTCCGACTTTGCTTCCAAGTGACAATATACATAATTTGGAGAGAACGTAACTCGAGAATTCACCGCAGCGCGTACAACACGACATACCAACTGATTCGTCAGATCGAGAAGCTTATTCGCAACAGGATTACCTCCCTCAATTACGCCTCACACCCACGCCTAAGAAGCCTACTTCATAGATGGTTTGTCGTTTCTCCCATTTGATCCTCGCTATCTATGGTTTTAATAATTTTATCGCTCTTCTTCAATGAGTTTGTTGTAAGTTTCTGGTTTTTGGTTTGGCACGATATTCGTCCCTTGTACATATTTTTGATTTGATCAATCAATTTTACATTTCATCAAAAAAAAAAAAAAAAAAAAGATTGTTGGGGATATGTCCCTATATTGATCCTCTCGGGAATATTAGGATCTAGCCAGACCATGTTATTTAGTAAATATTTATATTATTGGTTAAATGATGGGAAGGATTAAGACTAATTTTTTTTATGATTGTGATTTTTACAGGTTGGTCCGCTAAAATGTAAAATATTTTAGTATGATGTGAAACGGGTCAAATGGACGGATTAGTACATTTTGATACTCATAATATGTAATTGCATTCATATAATCGTAAATTGTGCATGAAAAGTAATCATGTGACGGTTCTTCATCTCATCGATTGCGGTGAAAACAACTCGGTCAATCCCAATTGTGCACGTAAAAAAATCAAAAACAAAAAGAAAATTATTAGGAAGATCGATTTCTTTAAAAGTACACAGAAAATTGACGATAGTGAAATCCCTTACCTCAAAAAGACGATCGCAATATGTGAAGAAACCTTAATCGATCTGTAAGATTTCTTATTGTAATATGATTTCGATTGTATGAACCTCAACAGAAAAAATTTCTCGAGTTTGAATTGTCTCGATTTAGGTTTTTTTTTCTGGTCGACGGTGAAACACAAAAGATTGTCGATTGGTATTTTTTTTCTTTGGGCAAAGTAGTATTGTTTTTTATTTGTCTTTTTAACTAAATTATTTTTATTAAACTATAAAATTAAATTTATTTTAAAAAATTATAATTTTCTAATTAATATAAAATTATCAATAATTGATCTTTTGCAAAACCTAATTGGTTTAGATCAATTTAACATATAAAATCTAATAAACATATAAAACGTTAGATGTCAATAATAACTACACAATAATATTTAGGATTAAAATTATATTAGATTTCTAATCAGAAAAAAGAATAATTTTTCGAAATATGGTATAAACATCAAAACATATATTACACAACAAATCAAAACAATATTATATTTTCACAAAAAAATTTAAAAATTACAAATTTACCATAATTGAATCATCCACATGTCTTATTTCTCATTTCATATTTTGTATATTACAAAATTTAATACACAAAAAAACTTTTTTTTCAGGCGAACATGCGACTTAGAATCTAGTATGATAATTAATGGACAACATAGAAGAAAGCAAATTAAACCGAATGTGATCCTCACGAATATAAGAAGAGTATTATTGATTGGAATATAGAAGTGAATTGAGTGTGATCCTCGTACTACATAAGGTGCAAAATGTGTAAGACCAAAAATTTGCACTATAACAAAATATTGATTTAATCACAGAATGATAAATAAACGTTAAGAAAAGATAATATAAAACGATCTACAGAAAGGAGATGAAGCAGAAACAATATCAATGGAAGCGAGGATTAATCTCTTTCCTTAACTCAAAGAATCTCCCGTAGTGCGACAGTTTTAATAGATTCGTGAGTCTCATGATACAACCATTGAATCCGTTATCACAAGCACTTGATAACGGATCTGTCGAACATAATAACTACGATACTCTCGAAATAGACTTACTCTAAGCAGTAGGGAATTGAGGAACTTTGCTAGAAATTTTGGTGTGATTTTTAGTGTGTTAGATGATTATTTTTTCTGATGAAAATCGACTAGTATATATAGGAGAGAGAGGCTAGGTTTTTCGCTGACTTGATTAACAAGGACAGAATATTCCGCAGAATATTCTGTAAGTTGCGCGGCTAGGGTTTTGTTGGTATCGATCGACACCTATAAGTATCGATCGACACTTATAAGTTCTGCGAAAATTTGGCCCAAAATTAATAGCTCGGACTAAGGCCCAACGACCATTAATCATATAAGAGCCCAAGAGCCCAAGAGCCATCTAAAAAATGCAACGAGCCAGAGCCAGGCGGCGGTGGTGGTGCGCGCGTGTGGTCTTTCCTTCTCTCTTGTTGTTAGTCATTTGAATAAATGATACAACCAATCCATATATATACCACAAGGAAACTTTCCTTGTTTCCAATGTGGGACTTTTCACACTTCCTCACATTAGTTATAACCAATGAAAACATTTCATTTGGATGGGCTAAACCCATTTCTTATTCACACAAACACATTTTAATAAAGCCCACAAGCTTTATAAAAATAGTTCCAACAATCCCCCACATGAATAGAAATGACTCTAAACATATGAAAGCTTAATAAAATCGATAAACTAGACAAGACTTGACTACTTTAGACTATGACTCGGCTAGACGTAGACAGACTTTCGAGAGTATACGAAAATGTAACTGTATCTGAGAGGTAGCCTTTTCAGCCTTGAACCAATCATTTTTAATATCTGTCGGGTTTACTCGGCCAGGAGGTGAACATGATGTCTTGAACCACCCAGATTTTGTGTAAACCTAGACAACAGGTATCGCACAGCGACATTTTCTCGTAGAACTTTGTTCTCTATTGTGTTCATTTTGGCATTGAACATGCCTGGTTTTTCGTGAGTGAACTTGGAGAATATAGCCTGTCCTTCATTCTCCTAGAAACGGCCCTCATTTCACACTTCACTAGGTGATCTGCTATCAACTTGTATTCAGAAGTATCCTGTCGTAC
>PKMM01011812.1:21843-129796 GCA_002933915.1 Eutrema heterophyllum
TTTTTTGTTGAGTTCGCTGGGCTCGCAGCGACTGGCTCCAGTCGCTATGGCTGGTCGCTGCGAGCTTCTTCGCTGCCCAGAAATCCACAGCGACCGCGTTTGGTCGCTACGTGGTCGCTATGGTTTTGCTGGGAATCTCCTCCATGGTTCTGTAGCGACCGCTTCTGGTCGCTGTGACAGGTCGCTGTGAGTGGGGAGTTCGCAGCGACTGCTTCTGATCGCTGCGTGGTCGCTGTGATATCCCTGGGTTTCGACGGATGGATTTCACAGCGACCCCTCCTGGTCGCTATGCGTCAGTCGCTACGGAACCCCATTTCAAGGTAATGGCAGCGAGTCCTCCTGGTCGCTATGGCTGGTCGTTGTGAACTCCAAAACTCGCCTTTTGACTCCAAATGCACCTGAAAAGACTCCAAAAACCACCAAGACTCTCTAGGACCTACCTAAGACTCACTAACCTCTACTTACTATGCAAGACTCCCTAAAAATACAATGAATGCATGAAATGAGACACAAAACCGAGACGAAATGCATGCTAAAAAGAGTGAAAATGCATGAATATCAATCCAACAAAAAGTTTTAAATCTAAAGAACATGAAGAACAAAAGGGAAAAAGACATAAAGATAAAGAAATTGCATAAATAAAAGATAGAGTTGAAGAAATCTTCTCTAGAGTGGCATTTGTTACGAAGAGCAATCAAAATCCCTCCAAAAGAGAGTTTGGGTCGTGCCCAACCCTTGGGAGAAGAAGACTTCCAAAAAAAAAATTAGGTTTCAAGAGTATTTAAAGCAAAATATATGGGCGAACCGGGTCAACACGGGACAAACCGGGTATTGACCCGGTCAAAATGGGTCAAATCTGGTCTTGGGTGGCTTCACATCGACCTGTTGCACCTGATGATGTGGTCGGTGTTGCTGCTGGGAATTTGCACCGAATGGTTGCACCGGTCCGTTGCATGGAGTGAAGGGGTCGGTGTGAAGGATCTTCGGTGTAGCACCTTGGGAAAAACAGCGATATCTCCTGGAATACATTATTGAATGGCCTCAAACCACCTCCAGTCGACGGATAACTCACTGGGATACAACTTTTCTGAAGACCACCGAAGCTAATTCGGATTGGAGACCCTTCTTTCGGCCATATCTTTCAGGCACGTCGTGTGGCTTCGGCTGGTTTGGGTGAGTTAAGTGTTACATCGAGTGGATGGGTCGGTGCTGTGCCTGGGTTTGTGCACCGGTTGCATGGGTCGGTGTGGATGATTTCTGGGTCAGTGCTTAGCTTCTGATGCTACACCGACCTGTTGCGCCGAACCGTTGAGCGATGTAAGTAGATGTCTTGCGGCCAGACAGACATTGCCTCAGTAAATCGGTCATATCTCTCGAACCACAGATCCGAATGACTTGAATCCAACTCCAGTAGACAGCTAACTCCTTCCTCTACAACTGCCATGAAGACCGTTGAAGCTGAATCTGATTGGAAGCTCTTAGTCCAGCCACATCTTCGAGACACCTCGGGTGAACTCTTCCTTCTCTTAAGCTTAATCATTCCAATCATCTTAATTGTCTCCAAAACACCTATGATACGATCCCGGGAAGGATTTTCACTCGAAGGTGGTAGATTGGATAAGCTTGTCTCTAAGAAACGATGAAGCTTCAAAGAACAAGGACGTGGACCGATTTGTCTCACAAAGGTTGCGGAATCACCTTTGATTTACAAACGAATTCCTTAGATTTTACTCACTAAGAAAAAAACGGTTTTGATCAATAGATGTAACACACTAAAGATCGATTTTGAGCTTGGATATTACACACCAAGATCAACCTTTGAGAATCACTCTCAAAGAACAAGAAAAGAGAATTTCTCTCTCTCTCACAAATTTGTTCACGGCAAAGGGGTTTTAAAATTCAAAGTTGTTCATTTTTTTATTTCACAAACTTATGTTACATCTTATAGAAAAACAAGTAAACTAACTAAGGTGAAATACTAACTAAAGTTGAGTCAACACTCAGCATAATTTAGGGAGAAAAACTAGCAAAAGAAAACAAGGGGAACAAGTCACAATCAAAGAAAATCACACAAAACACAACTTGCAAGTTTGGCTGCGTAATGAACAGTACCCCTGCTACAGTACCCACGTTTTTGTAACTGTTTGGAGTAGTGTTAGATCATTTGAATTTTCTCTTGGGCTGTACTTGGGCTGCTGGATTGTTTGGGTTTGGTCACACAAAACCATTGTTGGGTGCTGGCCTTGGATCTTGGGTTTTTGTGTGTTGTTGGGCTGTTAAGAATATTGATCACTCCTCTTGAGCCATAAAAACAGTGTTGGGCACATGAAGTGATCTTGAGCTGTTTTACTTCTATCCTGAATTTTGGGGACTTGTTTCTGGGCGGGGTATTCACATGAGCAAGTGAACTTCTGTGCTGAGCTGCTGTACTTGGATAATGGCCTTTGTTGGATATGTTTTTGGGCTTGTACTTCACAAAAATAAGTGAAGACTCCCTCTTGGGCTCCCTTAGCTTTCTTGGTTGAAGTGGTTGTTGCTGGGCCAAGACATGATCATGTATCAAGTTCCAAATGCCCTGAGTTAGCCCATCCATTGCCTTAAAACATTTCTTGAGCTTTGAAAATGTTTTTAGTGGCATAGCTCCCTTTGGATACGTCCTCACTGTTCGGCCGTTATAGGGTGATTGGGAAGTCGGCTTGGGGCGATCTCGGGCGTTTTGGAAACTAGACTCAAAGATCTTGAATTTCATATGTAGCTCGTTTCTAGAAATGGCGTGATCTGGCAGCGATGTTTGTTTGAATAACGCCTTCAAATTTGAGCTTTTCATGCAAACGTTTTCTTCATTTGGACCTCTAATTTTGATCATCTTCTGATCTTGCTCAGGTTCAAGCTTCTCCTTGGCTTTAAGCACAGCTACAAGACCGTCCTCCTTGCTGAGGCTATCCATGATCACATCAGACTCTCCTTCTTCAAAAGGATTTGTCCTCAAATCCGATCCTTCTTCATAATGAGTCCAAAGGATTTTTGACTCAAAGATCATTGGATCTTGACATCTCTTCTCTTGCGGTCTTTCCAGGTACGCCTTTAGTTAGAACATTTGCTGGGTTCAGTGTAGTGTGAATTTTCACAACCGACGCACTTCCTTCTGCTATAACATCTCTGATGAAATGAAATCTTGTATGAATATGCTTAGTCCTTTCGTGAAAACCTCCATTTTTTGCTAAACATATTGCACTCTGTGAATCGCAATGAACCTTAACAGCCCCTTGTTCAAACCCTAAGTTTTCACACATACCCTTTAACCACAACGCTTCTTTAGTAGCCTCTGCTAAAGCCATGTATTCTGCCTCCGTGGTAGAGAGAGCAACAATTTGTTGGAATCCCGATCTCCAGCTCATTGTATTGCCTCCCACCTGGAAACATAACCCGTAATTGACCTCCTTCGATCTAGATCAGTTGCATAATCCGCATCACAGAAACCCTCAACTTTAAAATCTGAATTTTTAGTGAAAGTCAAACTGTGACCAACTGTCCCTTGTAGATACCTCATAATCCACTTGACTGCTTGCCAATGAACCCTTCCTGGATTTCCCATAAACCTACTAACCACACCAACTGCATGAGCTAAATCTGGACGAGAACCCACCATTGCATACATAAGACTACCAACAGCACTTGCATATGGAACCTCTGTCATAATCTGGATTCTGTTTCTGTCTCTTCCTCATCTGAGCTCTTTAGCCTAAACTGTGAACCAAGAGGTGTAGTTACTGGTTTACATCCTGACATGTTGAATGTCCTTAATACTTGTGTTAAGTACTTTTCCTGTGACAATCTTAGAACCCCTTTAGATCTATCTCTGATTATGTCCATACCCAATATCCTTGTAGCAGCTCCCAAATCTTTCATCTCGAATTCTCTGTTCAAACTTTCTTTCAACTTCCGAATACCAGCTGAATCTTTTGAAGCTACCAACATATCGTCCACATAAACCAGAAGATACACCATTTGTTGAATGCTTGAGCCTTTAATGTAGACACACGGATCAAACAGACTTTGACGAAATTTCTGATCCTTCATAAACCCATCAAATCTTTTGTTCCACTGCCTTGGTGATTGTTTAAGTCCATACAAAGATTTCTTTAGTAAACAGACTTTATCTTCTTTCCCTTTCACCTTAAAACCTTCTGGTTGCTCCATATAGATCTCTTCATCCAACGTGCCATGTAGAAAGGCTGTCTTAACATCCAACTGTTCCAGTTCAAAGTCCTCATTCACCACTAGTGACAACATAAGTCTTATTGAGACATGTTTCACTACAGGAGCAAGAACTTCATTGTAGTCTACTCCTTCTACTTGTGAAAATCTTTTGGCAACCAATCTAGCTTTGAATCTAGGCTTTTCCACTCCTGGTATTCCTGGTTTTCTTTTGAATATCCACTTGCAGCCTATTACCCGCTTCTTCTCTGGTTTATCAACAATATCCCACGTCTAATTCTTGTGCAATGAATCCATTTCTTCATGACTTGCTGAAGTCCACCCTTCTTTGTCTTTGCTTCTCATTGCTTCTGTGAATGACCTTGGTTCATCTATTTCAATATCTTGAGCTGCTAATAAAGCATAAGCTGCCACGTCATAATCATCAGACTTTGAAGGCATCCTTGATTCTCTGCGTCCCCTATCTCTGGCCAAGATATAATCATCTAAAGTTCCATGATCTTCAACATTCCCTTCACTTTCTTCACTGTCAGAAAAAACCTCTGATTCTAAACCCTCATCACCTGATGTTGCTGAATCATTTCCTGAAGTTACTCCACCTGAAACTGAAGACCTTGTAGTTTCTGAGCTATCTGATGTTGAAGCCTCTAGCTTTAGATTCCCTGACGCTCCCTTAATCGATTCTGGATGAAAAAACACATTCTTTCCTTTTCCCTTTTCTGTAACCTGATTCTTTACAGACTCTGCCTTCTCAACATCTGATCATGACTTTGCTGCCGTATCCTTGAAGACTTCCTCTTCATGAAACACCACATTTCTGCTTATGGTGCATTTCCCTTCATCTGGTAACCAAACCCTGAAACCTTTAGTGCCTTGCGGGTATCCAACAAAATATCCCTTTAAAGCTCTAGGACTAGTCTTTGCTTGCACCACATGAACATAAGCTGCACAACCAAACCTTCTGAGGTGGTTTATACTTGGTTTTGTACCTGACCACAGTTCTTCTGGTACCTTGAAATCAATAGACGAACTGGGTGATCTGTTGATCAAATAAACAGCTGTTGAAGCTGCTTCTGCCCAGAAACTTTCTTCCATTCCACTCTCAGATAACATACACCTTACTTTCTCCATAATGGTCCTATTCATACGTTCTGAAACCCCATTCTGCTGCGGAGTGTAAGTGCATGTCCTATGCCTCTTGATGCCAGCCTCTTTGCACAGTGAGTCAAATTGATTGTTGCAATACTCCAGACCGTTTTCTGTCCTTAAGCACTTGATTTTCTTTCCTATCTGGTTTTCTACTTGAATTCTCCAGTCTCTAAACTTCTGAAAAACTTCATCTTTGGTCTTTAAGAAGAATATCCAAACCTTCCTTGAATAGTCATCTATAAAAGTAAGAAAGTACTGATTTCCTGCTAAGCTTGGCGTAAGAGTAGGTGCTCCCCATAAATCTGAATGGACGTATTCCAGAACCTCTTTTGACGTATGTTTCCCTTTTGGAAAACTCAGTTTATGTGCTTGTCCTAACACACAGCTTTCACAAAATCCCAAAGTCTGGATTTCCTTGCTGGTTAAGTAGCCTTCCTTAACTAGCTTATCCATACCATTCTGACCCATGTGACCTAATCTAGAATGCCATTTCCTTGTAGAATCAACACTGGCCTTAGCTGAGTTTGACTCACCCCTTGACACTGTTCCCTCTAGATAATACAGCCCATCCTTGAACACTCCTGTTAACACTTCTTTCCCATTTTTAAAGAACTTAATTTTGAAATCTTCACCTTCATACTTGCAGCCAGACCTCTCCAAACAACCGTATGAAATCAAATTTCTNAGTATCATCAGCATTCTGAAAAAATCGTTTTAAAACGTTTATTTACTCGTGATTAAAGATCTGATTGAAGTAATAAAACGAAAATCAGATCTTCTTTGAGTTAAGACTGTAAGACCAAAAATTTGCACTATAACAGGATATTGATTTAATCACAGAATGATAAATAAACGTTAAGGAAAGATAATATAAAACGATCTACAAAAAGGAGATGAAGCAGAAACAATATCAATGGAGGCGAGGATTAATCTCTTTCCTTAACTCAAAGAATCTCCCGTAGTGCGACGGTTTTAATAGATTCGTGAGTCCTAGGATACAACCATTGAATCCATTATCACAAGCACTTGATAACGGATATGTCGAACATAATAACTACGATACTCTCGAAATAGACTTACTCTAAGCAGTAGGGAATTGAGGAACTTTGCTAGAAATTTTGGTGTGATTTTTAGTGTGTTAGCTGATTATTTTTTCTGATGAAAATCGACCAGTATATATAGGAGAGAGAGGCTAGGTTTTTCGCTGACTTGATTAACAAGGACAGAATATTCTGCGGAATATTCTGTAAGTCGCGCGGCTAGGGTTTTGTTGGTATCGATCGACACCTATAAGTATCGATCGACACTTATAAGTTCTGCGAAAATTTGGCCCAAAATTAATAGCTCGGACTAAGACCCAACGACCATTAATCATATAAGAGCCCAAGAGCCCTAAGAGCCATCTAAAAAATGCAATGAGCCACGAGCCAGGCGGCGGTGGTAGTGCGCGCGTGTGGTCTTTCCTTCTCTCTTGTTGTTAGTCATTTGAATAAATGATACAACCAATCCATATATATACCACAAGGAAACTTTACTTGTTTCTAATGTGGGACTTTTCACACTTTCTCACGTTAGTTATAACCAATGAAAACATTTTATTTGGATGGACTAAACCCATTTCTTATTCACACAAACACATTTTAATAAAATCCACAAACTTTATAAAAATAGTTCCAACAAAATGAATTTCTAACATAAATATTATAGAAGAAATAAAAAATTGCCGTGATAGGAGCTCCAATGGTATGTGGAATTTGGAAGAATGCAAAACAGCTTTTGCTTCTTTAATTAACCTCTTCTATAAGCTAACTCTGTTTCGTGTAATCAAAGGAAGTGTCTCTCGCCAAGTAACATGCTCACCATCATTAACAATATTGCCACATTCCCTTTTCTTTTCCCCTGCAACAAACAATTTCGCATAAGTATTTTGTCACTGTTTCACAAAGGTAAATTTGGCATCATTAAATTAATCAACAAAAAAAAAAGAGAAAGCACATGACTAAAATTTGGTATCATCACATTTGTTAATAATGAATATTATAGTTTAGTATCATCACACTTGTCAATTTTAATGGCTCTTTTAAGGAAAATGACATGAAAAAAAAAGTTTTAAATTTGACTTCAAAAGTTATCAAATAATTGCTTTAAAAAAAAATTGCTTTTAAATCTCATTCCTAAAATTGGTCTAACCATTTCATCCAACATTTTTTATAAACAAAAAAATCTTGAAACGGAATATTTTTTAGTGCCTAATAAGAATAAAGTTGTAACTTAAGGTTGAAAAAAATCGAATCTTTCGCTTTACAACCAAAAAAAAGATCGCGACTTTAACGAAAAAGAAAAATGCGAAGAATCTTACCGGAGCCGACGAAATTGCCAAATAACCGGTCGACGCACTATCCGGCGCCACAGGCGTAACCGGCATTTTCCCTCCTCCTCCTCCGCTGCTACTATTACCACCACCGTCTCCGCCGCTAGACCCTTTAACGACGTCGTTTAGAGTGAATCCAAGCGAGTAAGCCTGAGTCCCGTCAGGTTTAAACAGCCCGTAATTCCTCTCCGACGTCGGACCAGGTTTCATGTTCTCGTTGAAGAGAGCAAAAACGTAGATGATGAGATCGTTGTTTGGTCGGAGGGGCGTTTTCGTCTTTTTACCCATCATCAGCTTAATCAGGTTCCCGTTATACCTCTTCGCGTTCTCCGGCGTGGCTCCGAACTCGTCGTCGTCTCCTTTCGACGGCCATCCCGTCTCCGATATCTGAACCTTGAGAGATTTGTATCCCGCCGCCGCTAAAGCCGAGTAGACGGCGTCGATCTGCGCGAACAGCATGTTGTCGTAGTGGAACCCGGTGGCCGGATCTACGATTCCTTGATTCGGCTGGAAGAGGACGAAATCGAGAGGGATCTCTTTAGGGTTTCCTTTGTAGGCGAAGAAAGGGTAAGCGTTGATTAAGAACGGAGAATCTGTTTTCCGGTGGAACTCGAGGATTGGTTTGAGGCAATCGATGAGATCTGGGTGAAATTCGCCGGCAGAAGGAGGGAACGAGGTTTGGAGGATGGAGAGAGAATGTGCGGTGGTGACGGCGATTCGATCGGAGAGTCCGGCGGTGATTAAAGCAGAGTGGACTCCTTGCATCGCCGGGAGGAGGTTATTGGTGAGAGAAGAGTCGTTGAGAGCGAGGATTTCGTTTCCGATTGTGATGCAGGTGATGTTAGTCGCCGGTAAAAATGGAGTCACGTTTTGTTTGATCCACGTTAGGGCTTTAGAAGGGTCTCGCATTTTGGAGAGATACTCGTTGCCAAGCCCGACGATGAACTCTACGCCGGTGCCGGAGAAGGCTTTTAGGATCTGAGGGTTTGCATCGTAGAGCTTTACTTTTGTTGCTCCGATTGATTTCACTAGCGGAACTACTTCATCCGGTGACGGGAGGTTATCTCCGATTTGACCGTAGTTAACGCCGATTGAAATCACCGTCGCCGGGAAAATAACCACCACTGTGTATCACATTTGAGGTTTTAAAACGACGTCGTGTTAATAAACCGTGACAAATCAAAACACTTGAGATTAAAGAGAGAAGCTTTAAGATACGACGAACCTGAGAGGAGGAAAAAGAGGGAAGAAGAAGAGCGATGGAAGGTGTTAAGCTCCATTGTTGTGATTGATTCCGGGGAATGCCGGCGGTGGCGGCCGGCGGAGAGGTGAGAGAAGTGGTGATGGATGTGGAATCGAAGGAGACAAAATTGCAGAATTTGAGTTTTGAGTTTATCAACAGTGAAGCGTAGTGTGATGTGTTTTAATTATTAAATTGTTGCTTTCGGATATTTTTGAGTCGGCGATTTACGGGAATCTCGATGTGTTTTTGCGTATATGTATATATTATATATATATTTACATTTTTAATATTAGTTCTAAAACAAGATAAATAATTTTTAATTCTAAAACAAGAAGTAAAGCCAAACATGTTAAGACAAGGAGTACAATTCAAGACTACTTCATGAGTAGATTTATAAATAATGTAAAAAAAGTAAATTATGAAAAAATAGGCTATTATTTACATAAATACCCATCATTATTCATTTCTCAATTCCAATCTTTTTAATTTTCGAGTTTGTTATAAACTTGCTTTGATTACAAGACAATTATAAAAACAAAAAAAACGAATCTAGAGAGTAGAGAGAAGCCAAGAAAAAGAAGAAAACTAGCTTCACATGGACGATTCATTCACTAATTGAAACCCTAAAAGACTTTTATTTTTATTTTTTATAATTACTTTTGTGGAAACTGACAAAGGTTGATGAATGTCCATCGTTTTATAAAATCAACGGCTCTGATCTGCTCTTCTCTTTCTCTCATCTGACTTTGCGTGGCGTTTGCACTTTGCACCGGCAAAGGTCGCCTCCATATTCATAATTTAGTTTCTACCAGAAAGTGCGGTATTCTCTAACTAATTAAAATTATTAGTTGATGGGACAAACCATCATCGGTATACGTGCTGCCTCTAAACACTACGTTAGACGGCTCTCATGGATAATGTTCTGCCTAAGGAAGAAGCGGATTCTATCGGCTAGATTTGAGACAAATTATTCGAATTTGCTAAAGATGTTCAAACCTGCTAAAGATGCTCAACGGTCCAACGAATTGGCCTGCTTTCAAAACAAAATTAGATTATTTATGTGATATTTTGAGAATTTTAGCTTGTTCCTAGTTTTTTGTATTTCAAATGTTCAAATGTGCAAAAGGGCACGAGCACATGGTTTCTGATAAGTTTGATGGGATTCCAACTCAAAACTAATTGATAATGAGTGGATTGGCTAAAATTCTTTATATATCAGTTCAAATCCCTTATATTCTTCACACGCCCCTCGAGATAATAGATCGATTTCGGTTCGGGTTAGGCAACGTGTATTCAAGCTCTGATACCATGTTAAGTTTTTTGGGTTTCCAACTCAAAACCAATTGGCAATGAGTGGATTGGCACAAGTCCCTTATATATTAGCTCAAATCAATTCCCAGTTCCAATGTGAGATATATTCTTCACAGTTTCTTTTTTTTTGGATTTTCTATTAAGTCACGAAGAACCGGTATGAAATGTCTCTCAGGGTAATAAGCATACCGACCAAAGTTAATTTAATTTATGGAGTTAGTTGAAAACAAAACTTATTAGTTGATGATTTTTTGTGTGTTACATTCGGATAATAATTGTTGGTGTATTGGGTAAAGAACATATTCTTCAGTTAGCCTTCTTTGATGTCCTCTTTACACTTTTACAGCTTCCACGTTTAGGTTAAGCTAAAAAACTTTAAAAGTTTTTGTCGCACATCTTTTCTTTCAAAACTTTTATCAACTAGACACCGTCTAAAACATTGAGCTTTTGCCATCAAAGCTATCATAGTGCTGATGCATCATGTTCGTTAGAGAGACTTGACATTGAATCGGATGCCCATCAAAACTTAACACCTCAAATTAGTAAGTACATCAGTCTATTTTAATTAAACACTTTTTAAAAAGAGGTAGAAAAAGACGAGTAAAAAACCCAACAAAAATATGTATATATAGTGAATAAACTGTTTATAGATCAGAGTTGAAAAGCACAACAATAATTTTAGATCAGTCTAGATTACAAGTAGATATAATTAGATGATATCTACTTGTCAAAACCTAAACCCGTCAGTTACAAAAAAAAAAAAAAATTAATCTCTCCGGATCTTAGATCAGTCTAAGATATTACAAGTAGTATGCCGAACTCGAACTCTTTCCAATTTAACAATATTGGTCAATGATCGAACATCGAATTATTGGAACATTTATTGGTAGTTTTTGCATCCACATTCTACTTTTTCACCGCAACCAAATAATTAATTATTTTGGAAGCAACTCAATTCACATCCGATTGATGCAACCGAACTCAACATACGTACTTAATATGACGAAATGAACAACATCTAAATAGGAAATACTACCATCCGGACGATGAAACGAACAAGCCCTTATTATATTAGACTGTAACATTTCCCGTATATATACATACGACACATAACATTACTTTTACTCGACCTTCCTTACTCCTAACTTTCTCGCCCGGTAAACACCGTTTCTTCAACCACTTTGACACAACAAAATTCACATTCTCACGGCGTCGGTACGTTCTCCTTCGCCAGAGGAGCTATCTCTTCACCATCGATTCCAACATCACTTCCGGCGACATCTAGTGACAATAGTACCTTCTCCCACAATCTCGCTGGTCCCTGCATCCATCAAATCAAAACCGTTTACATTTAACCAAAACTTCACCAAGTAAAAGATTGATTCCAACATCCCAAATAAAAGTTTCAAACGTTAGAATGAATTGAATCACTGACCTTCCAGGAGAAGTCTTGGTCCATGCAGTTCTTGACCATCTCTTTCATGGTGGATGTTCCGTACACTGCAACGGCTCTCGCCACAGCCTTTGCTGTTGCAATCACATCATCCGGATCCACAACTTCACACTGGTAAACAAAGCAAAATTGTAACTATGTTAGTACAGTTTGTTGTAATGTCGGAAGAAGCAGTTATAGAGCAGGTGATTTTTAGTTACCTTGACGTTGAATCTTCCAATGTGGAAACCTGTGAACCCATCTTTAACAGTGTCCACAAGCCCACCAGTAGATGCCACTATAGGGACGGTTCCATATCTCATGGCGTGCAGCTGAATGAGACCGCACGGCTCAAACCTGCTCGGGACAATGATGAAGTCAGCTCCTGCTGTGATCATATGAGCCAAGGGCACGTTGAATTTCGCCACTCCAACAGCTTTCCCTGGGAATTTCTCTTCCAGTTCCAGAATCTGAGCCTCCATCTTCTTCTTACCGGTTCCCTGTGAAAATTATCAGATAAGATTCAATAAGTTTTTGAGCGTAAAGGTTAATAGAAACGTTATGATCCCAAGTCACTGCTTTGTGTGCTCACAAGGATAACCATCTGAACATTCAGCCCCATGAACTTGGAAATAGCTTCCACTAGAATATCAGAGCCTTTCTGTTCCTCCAATCTCCCTATGAAACCGATAACTGGGACATCCCTGTCCACTGGAAGTCCAACAGCAGCCTGAAGTGCTTCTTTGATCAATGGCTTAGCATCCGTAACCTGCAAAAACGAGTTACAAAAAAAGGATTGATCGGTAACAGTTTCCCCGAACTTCTTCTATTTAAATGCACTAATCTTTCAGAGAAAACTTACAGTGGTAATATCGTATTTTATATCGATGTACTTGTCAGTAGCCGGGTTCCATTCTTGAACATCCATTCCGTTTATAATTCCAGACACTGTTTTCATTCGAAGGTGTGAATGCAATTCCACGCCTCTATCGATGCCAGAGATGAGTTCTTGAGCATAGTATGGGCTAACTGTTAAGACACGGTCTGCTTCCAGAATTGCAGCCTTCATCCAGTTGATCTTCCGTCCTTTTACTGGCTTTTCATACCTGAACATGGAACAAGAAGACGGATTAAACTAAGGATTGGAACGTGAGACAGAGTGTGTACTAAATGTGTTCTTCTGAGAACATTTCATAGAAATCAGTACCCGTCTATGAAATCGAAAGAGCTCTTAAAGCTGTTGGGCAAATTGAGAAGAGAATAGTCTTCAAAGGAAAATCTTCCTTGGTAGGCTATGTTGTGAATGCAGAAGACAGCCTGTAAATCATCCATCAATAGAGTATGTAAGTATCAAGGCTCAAGTTTTTGTCTAAGATTTGGTAAAGTTTACATTGTTTAACCCAATACCTTTGCATTCATGTAGACTCCGCGTGATTGATACATAGATTTGAGGTAACAAGGAAGGAGAGCAGTGTGCCAGTCATTGGCAACAAAGACCACATCTTCCCCTATAATAACATCAGAGATTGGATTAAAAACTTTTCAGAATGCATAGAAACCTTTTTAGGAATTTAGAAGCCATTCTTACCATATGGTCCAGAGAAATACTTGCTGCTGTTCAGGTTCAGAACCCGTGGTGCCTCAAGAGCAGCCTGCCAACGATCAAAGTTAAATCAAGTTATTGCTTATGCTGCAATGGACGCACACACGTTTGGGCTTTATTGCTTATGTTCAAACACAGATTCAAGAAAATAATTTGTTTGGGCTTTATGCTTCAATCGAATGGACTTTCGACCGAAATGGTTGGGCATAATATCTTTCTCTCAGACGGATAGAATTTATCGTTGTTCTTTCTGACATTTGACTGAACAAAACTCTCGCATGTGGGATTGAGTTATATCCTTTGGCTTAGGTCTCTTTCTCTACAAATCAAGCTCTATTCTAAGCATTCTTATCATCTGACTACTTATCTTCTTCCACAAGAACACTTTATCGAAAAAAGCTCCTAGAAAGCTCAATAGTGGGCCTAGGAGCTACCGTCCAGAGGCGGCAAGGCTTTAATGACGGGAGGAATGTAGCTTAAGGCAAATGTGTTCAACGCACGCCTCAGTGATCTATTTCCTTCAGCAAGATTCTAATGAGCTCGAGTATGATAAACAGCACGATACTCTTGCGGAAGGGAATGTATCACCGAGGCGTGGATCGAACACACTCGCCTTAAGCTAAATTCCAACTACTATCAAAGTTTGGCAGCCATTATTGAGCTAGAGAGATAGATGCGTTTTGCATAAGAAGATAAGTTGTGGATATGAGATGATTAGTTAGCCTAGAATGAGGCTCTATCTAAGGAGATGGAAGAGACGTAAGTCCAAGTGATTACGCTCCTTATATCCGCTCTCACTTTCCCACTAATTGCTTATTTGACAGAGCGAAAACTCTCACACATTGAAGACTAAGTATTGCAACTAATCCTTAGGATGTTCCTCAGAAACTATGAAAAAAAAGATACTCGAGCCCTTTTCCTTTACCCAAGGAGCTCGGTTTTGACAGAGAAAACAAATCAAGATTCACAAACAAGAAGCTCAACACAATAGTCAGAGTTCAACTACAGAAGTAGAAGGAAAAGAGTGTTACCTGACACAACAAACTGAACCGGAGTTGGTTGTCAGTGTAGTCTACTCCAGTTACAGGGCCATAGATTTTGGATTTAGTTTTCCCCCAAACCTACATTATTATCCCCCATAAGCTCATAGTATAAACCGCCTGCCTAGTGAATAGCTAAGCAAGAAAACAAACCTTGGCAAGGAAGAGTGGATGGTCAACAAAGACACGATCAACTCCTCGTTTGTAACAGTGAAAGAAACGGACATTCTCAACTCTATCACCAACTTTGATCTGCATGATGTCATCAGATAACATTACAAGACGAAATAGCTAAACTCATCATGTGAACAACATCCTTAGAAAGCATAAATATTACCTGAACCACGACACAAGTGTCCCAAGCATCTTTGTATTGGTCATACCGAGGGCAAATTGTCATCACACGGTGGCCTCTAGCCTAACAAAACCGTAACAATTGGTTAATCAACACGAAACAAAGACGTCAAGAGATCAAATCAAGCTAATGTGTATACGAAACTTACTGCCAGAGCTGGAGGCAGACCACCTAAGACATCACCAAGGCCACCGGTTTTGCTCCATGGACCGACCTCAGCTCCAATAAAGATCACAGACATCCCTTTCTCACACACAATCTTACCGGCAGGCTTAGCTTTAGAAGCGTTCTGCTGCGATCCCTTTGCGGATTTAGCGGGAACAGCTTTGGCTCGAGATCTCCTCTGAAGCCTATCCACCATGTTGAAAGACCTTAGCCCACAGTGAGTCATGGATTGACCTTTCAAGGTAATCTGAGACAGATTGGCGTTGGATTCAAAGCTTGAAGCAGAAGCTCCATGGTTGTTGACAAGTGAGGCTCTTGAGACAAAGTGGGAAGCAGTGACAGTTGCCATCGTGAGAGACCCTTGTTGCCTGGATTCCAAAACAGAACGAAAATCAAAAATCGATGCTTTCAGTAGAAAGATACAATCTTTGCGATGATTCTATGATGAATCACTATTTGTGCGCTTCAGAATTTACAACTAAACATAAGGAGGAAGAAAAGATGGCCATTTTTAACAGAGAGATATTATGAAAATTTGGAGTTTCCAGAATTTGACCGTAGAAATAGAGAAAGCTCATAATTTTAGAAAGGAAAAATCAAACATTTTAACCCCCAAAGAAAGAAGAAAATCAAAATTTTCGAGTGGTTAAAACAGAAGAAAAACTCACAGATTTCGCCGACAACTGAGGAGATTTAGAGCTCAGAGCTCCGAAGCGAATGGTTTTGAGATGAGAATGTGATCAGAGAGAAGTTGAGGAGAAAACGAAGCAGAAGAAGAAGGTCCGTCCGTTTATGTATTTAAAGAGGAGAGTGGAAGCTGGACTGACTTCGAGTGACACGTGGCGTTATTACAGTAGCTGAGTTGCCCTATGGATTCTGATTTCCATCACATGAGAGTGTGCAATGGTATTGCCCCGAGAAGATGCTCGAATCCTAAGGCTAAGAACTTTTCAACTCCAGTGGCTAAGAATCGACGGCTAAGAAACAGAGCCCTCTTGGTGGGTCCCCGGTTATATATTCAAGTGTTTTGTTTGTCGTCGTGCACCTTTTGGACGGACATCTTTTCTTGGCCCATTTCTTAGATTGACGGTCGAAATATTTTATCATGTTTTTTTTCTTAATTATTTTGCAAGTTAATCAATTATTCCGACTTGATGTATGTTAGCGTTCTATCCGGAATTAAAACGGTCTAAAAATGAATAAATAGAAGACTTTGGTTTATTAAAGAAAAAAGAATCAAATAACTATCAAGTAACAAATTTTTTTTTGCTCAACGAAATCAAACATAATTCATAAGTTATTTAAACAAGGTTTTTGCGGGATTAACTGGATTTACCTTTAATTGACGCACATATTGTATACATAACGGCGCACCGTACTGTTGCGGTTAGATGCGAAAAAATTTGGCGTGTCGAGTCCACAAAGTACTACTCTTGCCCAACCTTTTCAAATATGCCTAAAAATTATGAAAGTATAAATAAGTATTTTTTGATGCAAAAACGCCATTAACTATCCAAATTTATGATTGCCACTTTTTAGCGATCCTTTTTAAATTGAGTAACAAGTCGCTACGATCAGTCGTATCGATAGCAAAACAAACAATAATAACAACATCTGATTGCTAGCATTAGTTATTACTATTGGTTGTTATCTTAAGCAACTGATAAACGAGTAAAATTTCACGATTCTTGGAATGGTAAAGGCGTTAATGTCATGATTAATATTATTTTTTTGGATATTGTGGACGGTTAGGAGTGAGTTGTCACAGCATAGGAGATCGTGTGATGTTGCCATGTCTCCAAGACATTTTCACACAGCCACAAGAACATAGCCTTTGGTCCACTTTAAATGTGTCCAAATCGATATCTTTGTCGTAAGAAACACATTTTGAAATCATAATTTATTCGCTAGAATCATTATTAAAATAAAGTCAAGTTGTATTCTATTTGTATCATAACTACACGTATGATTATCATTTTCATTCGTGTATCTTAGTTGATCACCCAAGATCTCATTCTCATAGACTATGAAACTCCAATTAAAATTTCAAACGGATGGTCACTACAATTTAACTATATATTATTTCGCCAAAATAAACTACATCCAGACAACAAATTTAGAGATAGAAATTTAGCAATACATTAAACATGCTGAATTAAACAAATCTAGAATGATCTTGATACCAAATGTAAATTACTTTAATGATTTCAAATTCTTTTCTTACATCAAAAGCACCATATATTACTATAATATATGATGATTAAAAAAAGGTTGGCCAGCCGGCTCAACATTACATAGTCTACATGGAAAAAATCAATACCACGTGATCGAGTCTTTTCGCAAAGAAATCGACACAGACATTTAAAACACGAGAAACAAAGAAATTGAAAAATTACTAAAAGTGGAACGAATGTGTACAAACTCATCCATTTTCGAGGCGAAAACTGGCCACTCTTTTTTTAGTCAATCTAAAGACAATCATATTCAAAATTCATTAAAGAAACTCCCATCAGTAGTATGTTTTTCATCGTCCATAGAAGCGCATTGAATTCTGCATGGAGAGGAGATAAAACCCGTTCTTTTTTTGAAATGTTAAATGGGAGATTTGCTCCAATGACCTTAATTAAAGGTTTAATTACTAGAATAACCTACAAAGATATATGTTATTCTAGTAAAATTATTACCCAAACTGCTATTTTGAGCTTGTTGTCCGAAAAAATTATAACAGAAATGTCATTACTAATTTATTTCCAGCTCAGCAAAAAAGTGTATTTATTTACGGAAATACCAACGCCTCTGTCGATTACGAGTAAGTCTGGCATAACAAATATGTCATACTAATGGTGGTAGATTTATAATATTTTAGTAGATTTAATTTCATATGGTAGACTTAATGACAAACGTATATAAGTCTGTCTTATGACATAACATAATTATTTTCGATTGTCAGACTTAATAACAAATGGCAGACTTACGTGCACAAATCTATCTTATGGCGTAACAGATATTGTTTTGTTCGTCAGACTTGATTTTTCTCGATAGATTTATTACATAAGTTTGCCATACGACACCACAAATTTATCGAAAACGTGACAGCTTTATCTAGCATTGATGTAAATCTGTCATAGATTTATGTTTTTTCCACAGAGTTATTTATCCATGTGGTGGTAGAATTCTTGTAATGGTAGCAAACTTTTAATAACATTAAATAAGTCTATACTTAAGCAGATTTATTTTGTCGTAAAATTTAATTACTAGAATGACTCTTACGTTGTGGAAAGGTTTTTTATAAGTTATAGTAGACTTATTAAATTATACTGCTTGCTAGCAGATTTTCAACGTCGTAATGGTAGCATACTTTTTCTCTTACTAGAATAACCTTTTTTTGGTAGTAGACTTATAACTTCAAGGTAGACTTCTTACCGCAGACTTATTTGTTAATGTTGGTAGATTTTAATTCCCCATGTTGCGATAGACTTGTAACGGCATATTTATTTGACATTACCACAAATTTTATATGATATGGATACCCGATTTTACCCTTACAAAACTGATAATTTACAGGTGCCACGACATTGGATGAACTAGGGTTGCCGCCGCTACGGTCCAACATCGTCAGATATTGATGTTGAAGTAGAACTTCTTCAGATATTGATGTCTAACTCTCCAAAAGCAGCTTCTTTCTATAACGCCTTTAACGAATATCGATTTATCGATTCTTTCTCTTGTTCGATTTGACGATTTCCAGAGTTTACATAGTTTCTCTTTCTCTTCTTCCCTTCGACGATTGATAACAGATCTATCATCCATTAAAGACAAGTCAAATTGTAAAACAAATCTACCACCAAGACAATTTGTGTGTCGTGGGATAGCTTGAGGGAACCAAATAAGTTTATACCACCATATAACCGGATTCGAGATTCAAATTTTCTCCCATATTTTCTTTGAGGGGAAATGATATTTGAAATCATAAGGCCCATTCTTTTACAAATGAGCTTAACCAACGCTTATCATCATCCATCTCAATTACCAAAATGTTTCCATAGAATGCAATTTTCATTAACCTAGGAGGCGTCAACTTAGCACCGAGGTTTGACGCACGATTCTCATTTCTTTAGGGGTTAACAAGCTTTTATTCGCTTTCTACACCCGAGTCCGACACGATTTGAACTACTTTCTGTAGAGGAAGATAATTGTATTTGATAGATTATATGATACAATGTACATCAGTATATATGAGCTAGTAGAAGAGAATCTCTAATAGTTTTACATGTATTGACAAAAGATAAGTTGATATGACGAGATATGATAGTATCTCTACACGCCCCCGCAAGATGAACGTCCGGTGGAAAGTCCAATCTTGGAAGAGTTTGCCTCAAGAAGGGAACGAGAAACTGGTTTCGTCAATGCATATGCCAACTGATCCTTTGACGAGACATGGGAGACTCGAAGAAACTCATATTGTATCAGTTCTCAAATGAAGTGATAATCCAAGGCAACGTGTTTCATCTTCAAGTGAAAAACTGGGTTTGCGGATAAGTACGTGGCGCCTACATTGTCACAGTAAATGACAGGTTGTGTGGTTGATTTGATTCCCAATTCTTGAAGAAGATATGCAACCGAACATAAGTCAGAGGCTATGTCCGCAACTGCCCGGTACTCTGCCTCGGTAGACAAACGCGCAACAGTTTTATGTTTCTTTGACGACCAAGCAACAGGATGTGAGCCAATGTAGATAATGTATACGCCTGTTGAAGTATAATCATCGCGATTCCCTGCCCAATCAGCATCCGAGAAGGCGTGAAGAGCAATCTGATTGTCACGGCGCAGGAAATTGCCACGATCCCGAGTGCCGGCAAGATAGCGAAGAACTCTTCACAGCCAGCCAATGAATGTCGGTGGGACAGTGCATAAATTGTGACAACTTGTTTACCGCAAATGCTATGTCAGGCCGTGTGAAGTGTAAATATTGCAGGCTCCCGACAACTTGATGATACTCGGAACCATCAGAAAAAGGCATACCTTATGTAAGCTGCAATCGATCAGTGGGCATCATTGGAGACGAAACCGGTTTGGCGGAAGAAATATTGATTTAACAACAACCCAGACTTCGTTCTGAAGGCTTCCACACCCAAGAAATAGCTGAGTTCATCAAGATCTTTGAGAGAGAACCTTTTGCTCAACAATTCAATGAACTCCTAAACTCGAGTATAGTCATTTCCCGTGACTATAATGTCATCAACGTAAATAAGTTTGTAGATGAGAGTAGAGTCCGAGTGAAACACAAACAAAGAGGCATCCGCAAGAGAGTTTACAAAATCCGACTGAATGAGAAAGTTGCGAAGCTCTAAATACCACGCACGAGGGGCTTGTTTTAAGCCATATAGTGCTTTCCTCAATTTGCAGACATGATTCGGTTTATCTTTGTCTACAAAACCAATTGTCTGCGTCATGTACACATCCTCCATTAAATTACCCTGTAAAAATGCATTATTGACATCTAGTTGTCGTAGATGTCAATCACGAGAAACTGCAACTCCAAGAACAATAAGAACCGTTGCTTGCTTGACCACTGGATTGAAGGTTTCCGAAAAATCGATGCGAGGACGCATATGAAAGTCCTTCGCGACAAAGCGAGATTTAAATCTCTCAACAGAACCATCATGACGTCTTTTGGTTCGGAAAACCCATTTGTTGCCAATTAAATTGTAGTCCGGTGATGGTGGCACAAGATCTCATGTGTGCAACTAAATCTGGGAATTAAACTCATCATGCATCGAATTTCTCCATCGTTCATCCTTCATAGCCTGTGTAACAGTTGTCGGTTCATCATCTGATTGCGGTGAGGTGATGGCAACCAAAGAGATCTTTTGTAGAGGCTTGTGAATATTGTTTTTCCAACGTGTCTGCATCGGATGAGTATTGCTGATGGGAGCATCTACAACCGGTATGGATCGGGAACAAGAGCAAGGACAACATCTGGTAGAGGATGAGGTGTATCTGTCATCAAAACCTGCATAGTTCCAGAATCCCTAATCGGAGCATATGTAGTAGGCAAAGTAACATCAGTATGTTTAGAATCCGAACCTGGGGGCGCAGTCGACGACGGAGATGCGAGTGGTGCCATCAAGATTGGGGTGACTGGCAGATACAACGACGGGAATATGGGAACATTTTTTGAAGGTGGAGACGAGAGAGATTGGAAGGGAAATTTGGATTCGACAAAATGAACATTACGAGACACAAAAATACGAGAATAAGCTGGCTCTAAACAAAGAAAAGCGCTTTGACTGAGTGAGTAACCAAGGAAGATGCACGGTTGAGACCATGACTCAAGCTTATGTTGTGTATATGGCTTGAGCCATGGAAAACAGAGGCAGCCGAAAACTCACAACTTCGTATAGTTAGCGGCGTTTCCAAATAGCTCCTCATACGGAGAGGATAGAGACAATGTTTGCGTGGGTAACCGATTGATTAAGTAAACTGCTGCCACCAATGCATAAGTTCAGAAACTCGTTGGCATAGAGGACTGTGAGAGAAGAGCAAGTCATGTCTCCACAATATGGCGGTGCCGACGTTCAGCGAACCCATTGTGTTCGGGTGTGTGAGGCGGAGAGGTGAGGTGAGAGACACCATTTGTTGCAAAGAAATTTTCCAATGCCACGTATTTGCCTCCATTGTCAGAATAAAATGTGTTCCACCGAATAAATGTATCACGAACATCAGATTTTCTGCGAATCGGGTAGAGCCAGACATAATGTGTGAAGTGATCAACAAAAATAACATTGTATTTATACCCATCGACTGATAAAATAGGTGAAGTCCAAACATCTGAATATACTAGCTCGAGAGGTTTCGTTGATGAAAGAGACGAGGAGGAAGCAAAAGGCATTTTGTGGCTTTTATTAATGGAACAATCAGTGCAATGAAAGGAAGAAATGTTTTGAGAATCAGAGAGCAACACGGAAGGAATAGCAGATTTTAAAATTGAAATAGATGGGTGTCCTAATCTTGAATGCCAGATGGATAGCGGACATTTTATTGATGCAGAAAAAGCAAAAGAATTGGATAAATCTCGATGCGGCCACTCATATTCTCCGTCTTTAGTTCCCTTGTTACCATTGGCGCCCCCGTGTTGAGATCCTTCACCTGAAATAATTCCGGAAAAAATTCACAGAAACCCGATTATCAGTGCATAATTGTTTAACCGAGACCAGATTCCTAGCAATGCTTGGAACATGGAGTACATTATTCAAAGCAAAGGAACATGTAGGAGAAGGAAGAAGAAAGGAACCAATGTTTGCAATTTCAATTCTCATTCCATTTCCAATTTGCACATCTTCACCACCTATGTAAGGAGAATGGAATGAGAGGTTGGCAAGGTCAGATGTGAGATGATGCGAGGCACCCGAGTCCATTAGCCAAGAGGGAGTGTCACTCGGTTGCATCATGGCGTTGTATGCTTGAGGAGATGCTTGAGAGAAAGCCCTTTGCTGAGATTGTTGTTGGTGGGAGACAAGACAAAATAGAGGACATTGTTTGACGCCATGCCCTTGAGTCCCACAAGCTTGACATTTGCCAAGGTAAGGTCGTGAGACACGCTGATCATTTCCCTGGTGACGAGAAAATGACTGATGACCGGAGTTGTTTTTATTGTTGTTGTTGCGCCAGTGTTGTGTTCGTTGTTGAGCATGGTTCGCTGTGATTGGAAAAGGCTGTGATGGTGGAGCGAGTGCAATGAGAGCAAGTTCCTGATTGATGAGCTTTTCATGGAGTTCAGCAAATGAGATTGGTGAGTCACGACTGTGAACCGACTCGATAAGCGATTTGTAGTCATCTCCTAGGCCTTTAAGAATGATGTCAGTGAGGTCTTCATGATTCATCGGGCTGCCAAGCAGAGCCAGAGCATTAGCCTTTGTCTTGATCTGTTGCATATAGACATCAACGGTGTTGGTGCCTTTGACATACTGCTTCAATTGGCTCCTCAGTTGTTTCATATGTCCCCGTGTCGGATTGGCATATGTTTGGGACAGCGTTGTCCAGGCTTCCAGATAAGTTGTAGCAGTGGCAATGAGAGGCTGATGAGCGATCTCAATGGATCCCATAAGTGCGCTGAAGAGGAGACTGTCTTGACGTTGCCAGGTAGTGTACGCTGGATTTGATTCCTCGTTGCCGGAATTGGTGAGTGTCTTCGGCAGTATTGTAATATCGGATTCGATGTATTTAAGCATATCGTATCCACGAAGGAGAGATCTGATATCTAGAGGCTCCAAGTGAGGAAGTTGAGCGACGATAACTTTGTCACGTTAACCATGTTAACCGAGACAAGAGGTGTTTGTGAGGCATCAGAATTAACAACATCGGTGGTGGTGGACTAAAAGGTCGACATTGCGAGAAGAGATCGAAGGAGAGAATAATTTTTTTTTAATAGAGGTCATTTGAAAAGGAAAGCTCTGCTACCATGTAGAGGAAGATAATTGTATTTGATAGATTATACGATACAGTGTACATCAGTATATATAAGCTAGTAGAAGAGAATCTCTAATAGCTGTACAGAATATTGACAAAAGATATTATAACTATAAGGTCATATGACGAGATATGATAGTATCTCTACACTTTCCAATTTTGCGTTTCATGGGTCGCAAATAACAACGTGTCTAGAGGCAATATCTCTTTACCATTGAAAGTTTTCATAATGATTTCAATTATGAAATCTATTTCTTAATCGGGTCTAGATTTTATTTAACCCAACCATAATATTTTGGAAAATTTGGAAAAATGGACAAAATTATTCACCTATTGTCTCAATAATATTTTCTTACTAAAGATTGTCCATTATGATTTACTACATTAGGATCCGCGTATACGCGGATTTATAGTTTAATATTTTATAACCCGTGAAAAAAAAAATTATAAACAAAAAATGAAAAAAAAAAAAAAAATTAAACCTCATGTGGAAATAAATAATATAAAGTTGAGGCCGGCAACGCGAAACCACCTATAGAGAAACATAACAATTATTTATTCATTTTGATTCTCTTATTTTTATTATCTTATATTATTTTGTTTTAATTAATTTTGTCATACATTTCCAAACATTTAATTTTTTCATATCTTATTCGAATGAGATTAGTATGTATTATTTAAACACTCATACATTTATTTTCCCATACATAATCAGAAGAAAAATTATTGTTATTTTTTTTTATTAATTTTTTCTTCTAAGATAAACATAATTTTTTTTGTTTAGTAACTTTACCTTTCAAAATTAGGAATCGGATATATTTAGTAACTTTTAATAATAAATTATGGCTTTTAGGATCAATTTACATGTTCTGTTTTTCCTTTGTGTTTAATAACTTTACTTTTTAGGATTAATAATCAATTATAAATTTTCATTTTATTGTTATTATTATGTGTCAAAATATAATTTGAATTTTTTTTACATGTGTCAAAATCTGATTGATAACTTGACATGTGTCACGATCAGTTGAGTTAGCAACTTTCAAACCATCTGTATTATATAATAAGATAATAATTGAAATCATCAATTAGCTTTAAATAATATTTTTAATTTTTTTTTTTTTGTAAACTTTAAAAAACCTATTCCAAATTAAAAGAAAAAGAAACGAGAAAACTTAAACAAAAAAAGAGAAATTACACTACATAGCTAAAAAACAAATCGTAATTAGGAATATAACCAAACCTTGTTCAACGTATTATTTCAAAAAATTTAATACCAAAACGCCCCTACTTCAGTAGCTACGCTAGGTAGATATAAATAAATAAAGGAAAAAAACCAATTTCGTGAGAGACAGACATTTCATTTTTTTCTGATGCTTTCATTTTGGATTTCTCTTCCTTCTTCCTTCTTCCTTCTTCCTTCTTCATTCTTCCCTTTCTCATACGACCAGAAAAAATGACATAGAGTATCTTCGCTTCAGATTTGTCAATAACTGTTCATCTCCAAAACGGCGATTCTGTCACCGTTCATTCCAACAAAAAATCGGTTCGTCCTTCTTCCATCGTGAAAGCTTCTTTTTATCCCTTTTTACATTATTAACTGCATTTAACACCACCGTAACACTAGCCACGATAGTAGAAGAAAGCTTTGTAAGCTTTGGCTCGAGTTGACTCAAACGTACTGAGTTGACTCACTGAGTTAGGTCGATTGCAATGGGCACAACTCCAGACGGCATGACTCTACACAACCTCGAACGAGTTCAACACACTGAGCCAAGAGGGAGTTGCGGATCAGAACTGAGTGACTCAAAGCGTACTGAGTCAACTCAGTGAGTTGGGTTTGAGCTCAACCGAATTGGATGGTCCTCTCCAAGTCTTATAATGGAAATAACCACAATGAATCCAATGGAAACTATTGGTCCTGGCCTTTTTTTTTTTTTGAGCTTCAACGCAAAATGTTGTTCTCGGTGAAGAACAAAGAGAGATTCTCTGGTGGATCTGAACGGAGAAGATGATACATGTTTTTCTCTTACACTCCCAAATACCTTAACATGAAAATTAACAATTAGCGCTTGAATTATCCAATCAAACAAAAAGGTATATGTACACTTACATGTTTATATGGTACAATAAATGAGTTACCACGCTAAACAAAAAGTTAGAGGTAAATCTACATGTTGTATGGTATAATAAATAATTTAACAAGTTACAATAACATATAACTTGTTTTGAAATCACTACATTTTTTAAGAAGGTTTATGTTCTACTAAGAACAACATGTAAGTTAAACATACAATAATTAAGTTACCGTGTTAAAAATAATATTAGAGGTACAATACATAGTTTAATGTGTTACAGTCAAATATAACGTGTTATGAAATCACCACATCTAGAAAAATGTTGATGTTCCGATGAAAAAAAACATGAAAGTTAACCGATAACAACTATGTTACCGCGCTAAGAAAACCATTATCGATAAACCTACATATTTACATGATACAATACCTGTTAATATGTTATTGTATCATATAACTTGTTACATCAATGTATATGTTACCGCGCTAACACCTATGTTACCGCGCTAAGCAAAAAATTATCGATAAACCTACACATTTACATTATACAATAACTGTTACAATATAATTGTAACAGTTATTGTATAATGTAATTTGTTACATCAATGTATATGCATAAGATCTTGGTCTTTATAGCTTGATAAAAAAAATTTCAGATTCTCACTGGAATTCACCTAATTTTTTGTCCGATCTTTCACTGAATTTTCGAGGATCGTCCTAATAAGGTGGAAAAACGGAAACCAAATGTGCTTTGGATTACATAATTTGTCTTCGTCAACCCCGTTGACGAACCAAAGAAACTATAGATAGAGAAAGAAGAAAAAATAGAAAAAAAAAGTGCAAGAGAAAGATGAAAGAGAAGGAGGAGAAAGAGAAAAAAGAGAAAGGCGATAGATATTTTGCTGAGTGAGGTCAACCTAAGTCAACTACAGTTACCCTATAAAATCTTTTAATATCCTAAGCAAATCCTAATTGATCTAATCTAATTCAAATTGTTTTTTTTCTCACCTCTAACCTCCTCGTGCACATAACAATTTATATACATATCAAGACTCAATAACAATTTATATAACTCAACAACAAACCCTAGATCTTATACATACAAGCATACATATGATATAGCTCAATTGTCAATGCAATCTTTTGCATATCCGAGCATTTAATGCTCGTTTGAGCGGGAACACAAACGTGTGGTCTACATTGGCCGCCTCTTCATTGGCCAAGATATTATCTTCCCCATATACAAACACATATATAATATATCATAATTTATAAGACGTTATCAGCATGATCCGTTTCTATACCAAAAATGTGAAGTTTAATTTATATTCAATCCATTTACGTTAATTTTTGGGATGATAGGCGCTGCCTTTCCCGAACTGATCATTATGATAGGTTATGCCTTCACGATCATGATCATATGGTAGACTATGTCTCTTCATATCATATGGCAGACTCTACCTCCTCATATATATGATTGGCTTATGATTATATGGTACACTATGTCTTCTCAGATCACTGTCTCCATGAAATAAATATTCCAAAGACATTTATGAAAATTTCTAGAAGAACCGAATGAAAAATGATGTCCAGAAGACATACTTATATAAAAGTGTTCCAGAAAAACCTCTAACAGTGTTAACTGCATATTCACGGGACTCTCATGCTTGGTTATAAGAGATCTCGCATCCATGTTCCATACGCATAATCTATCTGATATCATTCAGTTTAGACCCTTTTTTGACACTGTCAAACTTATGCATAATCAGAGTGCTGATTGTTTTTGTTGACGATGTCCTAGCGAATTTGTTTTTCTTTGAAAGAACACATGTATGTTCAACCACATACTTGTTGATTGTGAAATATGTAGACCCCTCTAATGATTCTGCACGAACACTTCAACTGCGTAAGTAATTTTGTCCATTTTTTCCAGTTTTCCATAATATAAGAAAAAGAAAAAAACTAACCTTTAGTCCATGTTTGATTAGGTTTATTGTAGAATCAATTCATCAATTGATTTTGTCATCTCTTTAACCTTTCAATTTAATAATTCTTTTGATGGAAAAAGTAAAGGCGAGAGTTATCAATATACCCGAATTTTAATTTCGAAATCGATCCATAAGGATATCGTTTTTCATATTAGAATTATTAACGTTTAATATAAATTTATCTTATAATTAAACCGAGAAATACACATGTCACATCAGAATATAAATATTCTTACATTGATACTATGACTAAAAAAAACTAAGAATATGTGTGTGGTTGTGCGACACCTGTCTCCGAACCACACATGCTGGAACAGCAATGTCAAGGCACTCGTCCCACGACTGCATGTACTACCTTTGATATGGTTCCACGACGTTTTCTCGAACACAAACAAGATCTAACCTTTTATATTCTTGATTTTTAGGCTCTTGTTAGACACAAGCCACAAAAAGAGACGGCACAACCTCCCACTTAGCTTAGGGTTTTCGTTTTACATCTTTTTGAGATTCAAAAGGAGAACATCTCAACTTTGTATTTCCATATAGAAAATATTTGTGAAACTCATATCTATATCTCTTTTTAAATTATGATTATGAAATTCTCTTCATCTATGTGTTTGCTATCTCTGATTATATATGAGTAGATTTTTTATTATTTTATATATATATATATATATATGAATAGATATGCTAGATTATATCAATTTTTTTTTGTCAACAGCTTAAATATCTAGAATGGTTCAGAAATGCTCTTTAGGATAGAAATGGAGATGCGGGGTATGCTAAATTAATATCGATTAATTATGGATTATCTTCTATGTTCTTCACATTTACTTGTTTTAAAGTCAAGAACTAGGGTAGCTAAGTAGGTACTGATCTTTGATTAGTTTACTCTCTAAAATCTTGTTAAATTGCTTGATCTAGTATTTGGTGAGCAATACGTCATAACATGCGAAAGTTGAGTTATGGAGTATTATGAACAATTGAAACTCGTACGAATTTAAGCAGGTTTATCTTCTACTAATAACAAACAAATGTTTAGTCTACTAGGTTGTTTAAGCATAGTGATCGAAGCCACGAAAGTGGAATGATTATACTTTAGTGATTGAGTTCTAATTAAAACGGTTCTCATCACATTCCCATTTTATCGATTAATGTCATGTGTTTGATGAATCTTTACGACTACCCTATTGCCTAACGTTTTCCTCATATTGATTTACCTCGTTAGTTTCTTGCTTTTTAGTTTGTTTACTTGTTATTTTCGTCTACCATTCTATATCGCAAATAACAAGTTCCCATATTTTTTGTCTTAGCTAGATTCGAAGCTTATATATTCGTAGCATAGCTTCTTGGTCTTCAGTGGATCAATTCCTATGTATTTTTGCGATTGTCTGCGTATTTGCAGTATTATTTTAGGGTTTAAATCTGAACTCGTTAAGAGATATGTTACATGTTCTATCTCACTAAACACATAAAATCATTTCTTCTTGTGCAAGAAAGAAAATGGAAAATATGTTGAAATGAGGCTTCGTGCCGAGCAAGTAAGAGAAATGAAGAAAAAAAGTAAACAGAAAACTATGAGAAAATGCTATTGTTTGTTATTGAATTGATTTTTTTCTAAATCTTCCAATGATCAAGACTCCCCTATTTATACATAAACACACACTTAAGAACCACACACATATATATATAATTAAAAAATTAAAGCACCACAACCTTTGCTCCATACTTTGTCTTCCATTTTCATACATAATTTTTTCCTGTGGATTCAACAATTCTTCCTTTCATTGTAAATGGATCATCATGTCTCTTCATTACTTCGTGACTTAATTGTGGTGTTCATTCATATTAGTGCTCTCAAGAATCCTTAAAACCTTGAAATTGTAAGGCCTCCAAGTGTCTGCTTGATCTATTGTTCGCATAATAATTATGAATTAGGACTGACACTCTCCACATACAGACACACAAAAATAAAAAAAACCACTACAAAATATAATAAGTGATCCATTGTAAATTGCGATGAATTTGCAACTATTTGAGTTTTGCGCCTTAGTAATTTTTGTCTCTGACTTTACGAACTCTTTTAAGAAACATATTGTGTGGCATAGTATCTTCAATAAGAGATCTTAATTATCTTGGAAATTAAAAATCTATTCAAAAATTATAAACTGGAAATGAGAAAGGCAGGTTAACGATGTGATCAGCACAAGCATTGGGGCCGAAATTTCTACAAGAATCGCATCATGCCTTCAAAATGCTAAAAACTAGAGAAAATAAAGGAGAAAACAATCAATTTCATAGAAGATTTCTCAATACTCATGTAAAACGTCTACGAAGATTATATATACATAATGTACCGAATCATTCTAGTTAAAACGGATGATGGATTATAAGCATCATATAACTGCAATGCGAACTGTTTTTAATCTATGGTGTTGAATGTATGTCTTCATTTTTTTTTCTGAAATGCATGAAAATAATACAAAGCTACGACTTTTTGGATCATACAAAGAGAGAGAAGTTTAAATTTACACTTTAGCTAGCTTTGAAGTATCAATGAAGCTAAAGAAAGAAGGAAAAGTTAGAGAAAAACAACTCACTATAAAATATTAGTTGATTTGGCCACACAAACTCTCCGACCGCGCGAAGAAAACGATATATTTCCCCACAATAAATTCTATATCTAGTCAGATCTTCCGAACTATGTTCTCTGTATATCTCTCTACGAAATGAAAGTTAAAACGTAAATTTTCTAAAAACAAATTTTGAGGTTTAAATCCCTTTTTCGTGGCCAAATCAACTAGTATTTTATAGTCAGAGAACAACAACTCACTATAAAATACTAGTTGATTTGGCCACACGAACTCTTCGACCGCGTGGTTACGATAAATCTTGCTTATTAGCAATGAAACGGTGTTTTACTTTTACTTGTCATATAACCGACAAGTTCATCGACGTAGCGGGAATTCTCATCCATGTTCCCAAACAAACCCTTCATGAGCTTTGCTTTTGCCCTTGTCGACTCGCCTGCATCATCGATCATGGCCAACCGAACCGAGTGAGCAACCGAGTCAGAATCAAATGATCCTTCTTTCTCATCTCTTGGGATCTCAACACCAAGTCCCTTTCCCTCCAAGAGCCTTGTGTTGAGCCCTTGCTCATTCAACACAGGGTGAAAAATCGGAACTCTCCCGAACCCTAGCCCTTCCACCAGTGAGTTCCACCCACAGTGTGTCAAAAACCCGCCCACCGAGTCGTGACTCAGTATTTTGACCTGAGGAACTCACCCGAGATGAACCATGCCACGTCCCTCGACTCGTTCCTCGAACCTGTCTGGAATCTGTGACCCGTTCCTTAGAACCCAAAAGAAAGGCAGCTCTGACTTCTCCAACCCATGAGCCAGCTCGGCGAGTTCCGCTGGACGAAGGCTCGCCTCCGTACCTAGTGCCACCTAGACCACTGAGTTGACTCGTTGCTTGTCGAGCCACTTCTTTATACCAACCCATGTTGTATCTCCTTCAACTTCATCGTCTTCATTACCCGTTGGGAGAAGCCCGGTCGGAAACACCGGTTTTCGATACAGATCTTGCAGTAAACCAAGCCACTCTGGTTCAAATTCTGGGGAGCTATGGATGAAAACCGCATCGCACTCGGAGATCAAGTAACCAAACCGGACCGAATCGGAGACTCCAGTCGGATCTTTCTCCCTCTTGTCACCGACCAAAGTGATCTCGAGATAACGATATGCGATGTTTGATTGGAATGGGATCCACGACGGCACCACCGTGAAGTCTTCAGGCGTAGATCTGAAATTTTCTATCAGCAAGGAGGGCGGTCCCAAGAAGCAGAGAGATGCGGCGTTGAAGATGCTGAAGAAAGCCTTCGAGATTCCCAGCTCCGCCGCAACTGGAGGAAGCCAGTGAGAGGCGTAGTCATATATGACCCATCCGGAGACGACCGTCGGAGAAACTCCGTCAACGTTAGCTGGAGAAGATCGAAGGCGGATTTGAGAGACTGTTTCTTGTTGAAAGGCACGTCCATGGAGCATTCCGAGCCAGGAGTTGAGCCGGGGAAGGAAGGGAGAGGGAAAGGGACGAAGGTGATGGAGGAGGAGAGGTTTGATGGTAATTTGGGAAGTCTCTCGATCTTTTTCGGTGTCGATATGAATGAGACTTTGTGACCCTTTTGCGCAAGCAACTTGGACAAACGAAGAAAAGGAAGAAGATGACCCATAGCCAGCCATGGAAACATAGCTACGTGCAGAGCTCCTTCTCGCCTCTCCATTTTTTTTTGTTTCTCTCTGCGTCAAGAGTCAAGATACATAAACACAGAAGAATATTCTAATATTTGAGAACTAATCATTTAACACTTGTCAAGATACATAAACACAAAGGCGACAAAGTAAGTAAGTTGTGATTTAAACTCGTGTACATATTTAATTAGTATTAACACACAAAATTGAAGAAGATAATAATCAAAAAATGCTTTACCATGAAGAAGACATGACGTGGAGAAAAAAATCTTTTGAGTCGATTTCTTACATGATCAAGAAGTGCTGCTACTCTTCGTTAATTAGATCTAGATCTGGTTCGGGTTAATCCGATTAGCGTCAACAATTTGGAATATATTTGCATTTTATGGGTTAACTAAAAGACAATTCGGAATTTAAAATATAAAAAATTTGTAACGACCAGACGGATCAAGTGACTTAGCTCCACGTTTATAAAATTATAATTTCGTGTGGTTTCTTTGTCAAAGAATATATAAATTTCCTCTGTTATAAAAAGGACAGCATGTGTATTAAGTATACGTGGGTAGTATATTTCAATTTTATTAAAGCTGGACTTGAGTTTGGTAATGATTAGTCTTCACAAGTATTATAAAACAATACTATAAAGAGGATGAACTGAAACTCTTACCCTTTTTGCCGTTTTACATCATTTTTTTTATAATTTGAATGTTAAGTAACTAAAAGCTCGTTTTGTAGTCTGTTAGATCATCATCATATAGATATTTGATTTTATTATATTATAAATGATAATCAATCATTGACTCAATCGAATCTAACCATATGCAGCACATGCAATCATAATGAACATATGATTTTACTATGGCAATTCTCTCCGCAACACATAAATTTAGGACGAACGATTCTACTGAATAATTTACATCCATATAAATGGTTTTGTGATGCACATGTAATGTGAATCGTATGTGATACGATTTATTTAAACGAGATGTTGAAAAATATTTTGCTAAAGCGAACCACCACAAGGAAGCTTGGTTTCTTTTCTTGTGGCAATAGCAATCCAATAGATAACTCTTAGCGTTGTGACCGTAACTGGATAAGAACCGTAAACGCCTCGAGACCATCAAAGAAAATTGCTCCGGTTACATCTGAAAGTATTGTCCTGCATTACCACTTTCTCTGTGACAATGGTAAATTTTTTCTTTTTTACAGAAGTTATATTTATGTAAGTAGCTCTATTAATTATTATAACAAAAGAAACATGTGGTACACATAGTTCTTAAGCCGGACTCACATAGTTCGCAAAAACTCTTAAACCAAGCCACATAGTTCGCAAAATTCTTAAGCCGAGCTCATATAGTTCGCAAACGGATTAAACCGAGCTCACATAGTTCGCAAACGGATTAAACCGAGCTCACATAGTTCGCAAAACCCTTATGCCATGATATATCATGGTTTTTACCCATTTTAAGCCATGATATATGTCCATTTTATAGAGTTTTTCTACTATTTTGGAGTCTTTTAGAGTCTTTTACAGGTTTTAGCATGTTTGGAGCATAATTGGAGATATTTGAGCTTTTTGGTGCATTTTGGAGCAAAACAGAGGTTGTGTAGCTGAGTACCCGAATTGGAGCCTCAGTGTCGATCGATACTACCCTAGTGTCGATCGATACTACCCTAGTGTCGATCGATACTACCCTAGTATCGGTCGATACTCACTGCAGCAAGACACAAGTCGCGACTTTAATGAAGAGTTGAAGAATTGCAAAATTGCCCAGAAGACTTTATTATTTACAATTAAGCCCAAAACGTGTTTTATGAGTTTAAGTTAGGTTTTTAAGCCACTTTGGTTAGAGGTTTGGAGAGAGTTCGATTACGCTTTGTTCTATTCTGGTTTTTGAAGAGACAACTCTGAACTCCTGTTTCTTATTGATTTCTTTGATGATCTATTCAATCATGTTGCTTGTTTCAATCTCCATGTCTGAGTAGATCCCTTGTTAGGTTCAGGGTTCTCATAAGGGTTTTCTCTGAATGTTAGGTTAATTGATTGATTAGGATTCACCATCTGAATTAGTTCTTCGCTTTAGGTTGTTCCCATAGCTAATTCTAGGTTGACGAATCTAGAACTTAGATCTTAGGATAATTGGTTAGGCACGAGAGTGTGATTAATTACCTGACATAACCTAGGTGAGCAAAATAACTATTCGCAAAGAGATTTGGTTTAGTTATTTTGTGAACAGATCAAACCTAAATTAAAAGCTGGTTTAGACTTTAGGATTCGCAAAGAGATTTAAAATTCTAGGATTTAGACTTAGATAGTTTTCGCAACGAGAGTTGGTTAGCTATACTTTAGTGATTTGAGTTCAAGAACCGCGCTAAATCTGAATCATGTTAGTTAGTTCATATACATTCATTGAATCCCTGAGAAATACCTTGAGCCTAGTTTCCTTCCATTGATTTACAACTCATTTAATTTACGTACTTGCTTTCAATTACATCTTTCTGGTTTAGCTTAATTCTAATCTATATAATCTATTGTGCGATATCTGGAGTTCTTGTGTTCGACCCCTAACTATACTACGACAACTGCTTTAGTACTTTTTAGGGTATTAATTTGAGCATATCATGCCCCAAACTATGAATGGCTTGATCCCTTCAAAGGGTACGTAGGCAGCCTTTCCCAAGACGCAACTATAAAACCAAAGAAACCCAAAAGACTCTTCCTGAAGCAGCTCATCGATCTCCCAAGCTAACCTCTTTTCTTGTCATTGTCGAGCTAAAGCTAAACGGAATGAGATTCTCAGCCCACTTTATGTCTATCCACATAGACCGTTGATCCCCACGTTCAACAACTGGTAAAAGGGAAAATTCTAGTCAAGAAACAACCAACCTCACAACGGAAGCCGAGCTTAGCATCGCAGCAGAGCAAACCTAAAAGTCAAGCATCATGTCACGACAGAGTATTATAGAGAGCCGAGCTAATGACCTCGCACGGATTCGCCAAACTCTACTGATCTCAATTCACGCCGAGCTAAATGCTTTCATGAACTTCGTCGAACTCATCTAAAGATTACTTCGCTGAACTGGGGGGCACTCATTGTTAGTGGTGAGTTTAGCACTCCCCGGTTTAACCCGGTTTGAATTAAGATCAACCCAATTACCAGTCTCAAGCCCATTAAGCTTGACCTAAATAAAAGGAAGATCTTTGAAGATAAAGGCAAATCCTGAGAAAACAAGAATTCGTTCATATCAGTCCAAAATGAAAAAGGAAATATCCAATCGACTTCAACTTCTATAAATAGAAGGGCTTCTCCACCAAGAAATCCATTCACAACATCCCAGAACTTTCACAGAAGACCTAATCCTCTATGTAATATGAACTACAGATGGCTTGATCCCTGTTCTAAGGGTACGTATGCAGTCTTCACGGGCACAACTATAAAATCAATAAGAGAATTCTCCTAAACCCAAACTGATTTCGACTATCTACGAGATGTGTGAAATCGGTATTCAACAATTGGTTAGGTATTTCGTAATCTTTAAGGAGTTCAAAGGTTTCGAGTCTTTCTTTTGTTATTTATTATTTCCTTTGTCTTAAGATTTTTTTAACTAAAAGCGCGCATATTAAAAAAATTATTTTTCTTTACAAAAAATCATTTGATATTTTAATTTAAACCAATTCAACTAATCGATATTGCATAATATAAATGGTCACAAAATATAAATGCATTTAAATTTTACATAAAAACTTGCAAAACATCTGTTGGATCTAATGGACTTGAGCCATTGGGCTTCGGGAAACGTTAGTAGGCCTTGGGTCCGATTAAAGAAACGCTGTCGTTCGCTTTATTCTTCTACGAGCTTGGGGAGTGAGCTCGAGGAGTTGAGATTCTTCTGTTAGCTGTTAAGTCAGTGACGGGACGTCAGTAATAGCTTACGGCGATGGCTTCGGTATAAGAGCTAAGATTGACTCCGTTGATGAAGAGCGTGAGGTATTTTCTTCTTGTAATCGTTCCTAGAGAGAGACAGAGAGCAATTTGTAACAAGAGAGAGATCATGTTGTACTCTGCTTTCTCCGGTGGTGTAGTGGATTTTCTGGGAACGGTATGGTGTGAGTACGTTGCCGTCATAACGACGGTGGAGGCTGAACACGTTAATTTCTCGTGTCTTTACTTTTCCGCAAGTTTAGGTTTTCGTTTCGTTTCCAAACTCGTTACGAAGACAAAGACGATCGAATCACATCCGCAATCGAATCGGTGTTAAATCATAGCTGATTTTACAACAAGTGGTATCATAGACAGGTTCCAGGCTCAAGGATTCGCCACGAGTTCGTCGTCAAAGCACGAGGTTGACAAGTTTAATGGATCCGGCGATTATTTGATGTGGCGGGAAAAAATGATCGCTCATCTCTAGCTTCTCAGTCTTAGCTACACGCACATCTTGGATCCAAGCAAGGAGAAAGGAAAATGAATGAAGGATGGAGACGGTAAAGGTTCAGATTCAAAAGATGATCCATAGGCTTTGGTTGAGAAGCAAAAGAAAGCCATGAGCTCTATCGTGTTGAGTCGAGCCGATAATGTTCTTTGGAAAGTCATCAAGGAGAAAACCGTAGCTGGTATGCTCAATCTACTTGATGAACTTTACAACTCCAAGTATCTCACCAGTAGAATTCATCTTAAGCAAAAACTGTTTTGTTTCAAGATGCACCCTAGTCTCTCGTTAGAATAGAATGTAGATGAATTGTTGAGAATTATTGTTGATCTTGAGAATGCGGAAGTCAATAATGTTGTTGATGTCCTTACCTCATGTTTGAGAGTTTAAAGGATACTCTGATATACATAAAGAAATCTCTGACATTAAAGGAGGTTATCTTTGCAATCAAGTAAAAAGAGCTGGAAATTGGTGCTCATAAAAAAAAAAATCAAAAGGCTGATGCAGAGAGCCTTTATGTCAAAGAGAGACTGGCATTAAGATGGACCAAAACTGATGAAAAGAAGCAGTCCTCTAATCAAAAGAATAAGAAGGATTAAGAAAAATCCAAGAAATCATGTTGGATTTGTGGTGAACAAGGACACTTCAAAATGCACTGTAAAGAGGTCTAAAGATGGTAATAAGAATCAACAACAACGTGGTGAATATTCTCTAGTGAATGAATCTGATGAGGTTAGAGTTGATAAGTTGTTTGTTGAAGAAGTCATGAACATTACAGTTAAGGATTTGGAGACTAAATGGGTCATAGGCTCTAGTTGTTCTTTTCACATGTCGTGGAGGAGAGACTGGTTTATAGAATTTGATTAAAGTCGGTCTGGTAAAGTTAGAATGGCCAATGATACAATGTCTAAGGTAAAAGGAGTTGATTCTGTAAGACTCACTAATTAAGACGGATCACATGTCATTCTAACTAAAGTCAGGATGAAAATAAATCTTATTTCTCTAGGAAATTTGGAGGAACAAGGCTGCTATTACAGTTCTGAAAATGGAAATCTCAAGATCAAGAATGATGGGAGAGTGATTCTGCAGGGCAAGAGACATCCATCGTTATACTTCTTATGTGAGAAAAGACAACCTCAGGAAGATGAGGCCTAATAAAATGAAGTTAAGACTGATGATACTCACGTATGGCATAGTAAGCTTGGCCATATGAGCCAGAAAGTTTTGGATTTATTGGTTAGAAGAGGTTTACTGGATGGGAAAAAGGTTTCTCAATTGAACTTCTATGAAGATTGTGTATTTGGTAAAGCTCATCGACTGAAGTTTGAAACTGGGAAGCATACATCGATGTGTCCTCTGGATTATGTCAACTCAGACTAATGGGGATCATCTTATGTCCCTAAGTCAGTGGGAAACTGTCACTATTTTCTAAGTGTCATTGATGATCACAGTCCGAAAGTGTGGATTTAGTTCTTAAAGACGAAGGATGAAGCGCTTATGAAGTTCAATGAGTGGAGAATCATGGTGGAAAATCAGACTGAAAGGAAGATTAAGAAACTTAGAACAGATAATGGTCTTGAGTTCTGTAATTTGCAGTTTGACACTATGTGCAATGAGAATGGGATAGTGAGACACAAGACAGTGGCTTATACTCCACAGCAGAATGGAGTTGCTGAGAGGATGAATAGGACTATTATGGACTAGGTTTGAAATATGCTCAGTGAGTCAGGGTTACCTAAGGTCTTTTGGGCAGAAGCAGCTTCAACAACGCTGCATCTGATCAACAAGTCTCCCTCTACAGCTATTGACTGCAAAATACCAGACGAAGTTTAGTATAATAAGAAAATAGACTACAGTTATCTGAAAAGATTTGGCTGCATTATCTATATACACTCAGATGATGGGAAGTTAAATTCAAGAGATTCTTGGGCTATCCTGCTGGAGTCAAAGGTTTTAGAGTGTGGTTGATGGATAAGAAGAGATGTGTGGCCAGCAGAAATGTTATCTTCAAGGAAAATCTCCTATACAAGACTGCAATTTCAAAACAAAAGGAAGTTGTAGAGGGTAACCGAACGGTGGAGCTTAAAATAAATATGGAGAAGAACATGTCTGCAGGTACTTCAAGTCAAGATGACAATGTTCAAGAGATATCTGATACATAAGATGAGCCAAAGCTGAATGCAGATGGTGAAGTTATACAAGAGCCTCATAGTCTGGAAGATTATATGTTGGGAAGAGATAGAACAAGAAGAGAAATCTGGGTTCCATTAAGATTCAAAGAGAATCAATTGGTTGAATATGTCTAAATGAAAACAGAAGAAGGAGAATCAACTGAGCCGAATGATTATTTTGAAGCTACCAAAGATAAGAACTGGGAAAAGTGGAATGAAACCATGAATAAAGAAATGATCTCTCTTTCCAAAAACATGACTTGGGATGTGGTGGAGCTTCCAGCTAGAGCTAGAGTCATCGGTTGTAAGGAAATAAGCTATACCTGGAGTAGAAGGGCCACATTACAAAGCAAGATTAGTGACTAAGGGTTTTACATAAAGAGAAGGCATATATTACAATGAGATCTTTGCTCCTGTCGTAAAACATGTATCAATAAGGATCTTGCCGGAAATCGTAGCTCACGAGGACATAAAGCTAGAGCAGGTGAATGTGAAAATGACTTTTCTGCATGGTGATCTTGAGGAAGTCATATACATAAGATAACCGAAAGGATTCACTAAGAATGGTAAAGAGAATATGGTTTGTTTAGTCAAGAAATCTCTTTATGGTCTGAAACAAAGCCCTAAACAGTGGAATCAAAAGTTCAATCAGTTTATGAAGGGGATTAAATTCAAGAAAAGTGGTCATGACAGTTGTGTATATGTGAAGAAGCTTTCAGATGGTAACTATATCTACTTATTGATATAAGTGGATACATGTTAGTGGCTTCGAAGGATAAACATGAGGTCAGTTTGAGATGAAAGACTTGGGTCCAGCTAAGAAGATAGTTGGTATGGAGATCAAGAGGAACATGTCAGAATTCATATTGGAGTTATCTTAAAAGGGTTACATTGAAAAGCATCTGAAGGTGTTCATCTATATCAAGCTAAGTCAGTCAAGAAGCTTATGGGAGTTCACTTCAAGTTTAAGGCAGCTACAAAAGAAGAACTTGAAAGACAAACTGAGTATATGATGGATATTCCGTATGCAAATGCAATTAGGAGTATCATGTATACGATGATTGGGACAAGGTATGACATTGCATATCCAGTTGGTACGGTCAGTAGATTTACGGCTATTACATCAAAGATCATTGGTTGGCTGTGAAGTGGATACTGAGATATCTGAGAGGGACTTCAGACACTATAAGAAAACATATGTATTACAATAGACATAATCGATGTAAAATCGATGTAAAACAAGCTTTGGGACGGATTAGCGACGATTGCCAATTCGATGTAAACAGATCGTCGTTACTCGAGAATCGTCGTAAAATCGTCGTAAAACCGTCGGAAAATCGATGTAAAGTTACATCGATATTACGACCAAATTACCTCGTTGGTATATGGTTGTAACATTACATTGATTTTACATTGAATTATCGGAGTTTTGTATCGACAAATGTGTCGTAAAGTTGGTCGTAATATATTCGATGGTAAAGCGATGTAAATTCGTCGTAATTTGTAGATCGATGTAAATTCTAAGTCGATGTAAAATCGATGTATATAATATAGATTATATATAATATTTATTTTATTAATAAATAAAATTATTAATTAATTATTAATAAAATTATAATTATAAATTAAATTAAAATATAATTATAAATTAAAATTTTATAAATAAATTCAAAATACACAATAAAATTCAAAATACTAAAGGTTAATATCGAATTCACTAAAAAGCTCCGCGTCCGTTCTCCGCTCCAATTCCGCTCACTGTTCCGCGAGCGGATCTGCTCGCTGATCCGCATCCCGATGCTCATCCCTTGGGCCCAATGTCGATGTACCCGTTTGACGCTGCTTCAGTGTGGTCGCCAAGTCGGGGTTACTCGCGGCAATAATATCGAAGAGAGAGTCGTATCCTTGGATCTTTTCATCGTATACCACTTGCTTCGCCTGTAAAGTGTTGATCTCGGAGTGGGCGTTGTTTAACTCGTTCTGCAACACAACCAGATCCTCGAAAGAATGACGTGAGGAAGACGAGGCGACGGCACTATCTCGGATCGATCCCATCCCTAAAATTCTGCCATTTTTCTTCGGGGCAACCTTAAAAAAATAAACGTTAAATTTAATAAATTAAATACAAAATAATTCTGTAAAAAATATAATTTAATTATTATTACCTCTTCCTATATCTCGTCCATCTGGGTTGTGGTCAAAGCCGATGTGGATTGGACCGAGCTACCGCCAGGTGATAGCTGCTGAGAGAGCAGAGTTTGGCGCTCGGCGATCTTTGCCATAGCGTCATTGTAGACCTTCTCCGCCCGAGCATCCACAAAAGAGCCATCTTTCTTTTTGTGAGTTTCCTCAAAAACTCTGGTCATTGGAAGAAGTTTGTCTCCGTTTGCCTAACAAAACGACATACAAAAAAAATTTAATGGTTAATGGTTAATTTTAATTAATAACAAAATCACAAAAATAAAAATTAACCAAAAAAATCATACCATTTGAAGGCGCCTTCTCGCAAAAGACGTTTGACCCGAAGTATGTGGCGTAACCGCCGGAAGACCGTCTGGAGCGACTAGAAGACCGTATGGAGCGACAGTGTTCCGAGAAGCCGAACACTTTGCTGCCACTGCATGCGAATGCGGATCTATCCAGTAGGTCTTCAAGACGGTCCAAACTTCGGAAGACATATATGGAGGCTTCGCCTTATCGCCATCAACCACCCACTTTCTCTTCCAATCGGAGACGGTATTATTGAGCCAAAATTTTGCCTTCTCTTTAAACTTCGTCTTCACCGTCTCAATGTTCGCAAGGTCCCAATGCCATTTTTTCTATAAGAAAAAAACTCCAATAAAATTTGAAACGATTAAAAATAGTTATAATTAGTTAAATAAAAATAATTAATGTTCAAAAAATAAAATTTACCACGAAACATTTGAACCACGTCTCGATAACGTCGTTCGGAACCGCAAACCAATTGCGGTGAGGCTCCATGAAATAGGCTTTAATGGTGTCAGGCACACTCCGTCCGTCTTTGGTATCGAGATTAAACCTGAGAAATAAAACTATAATTATTAGTAAATAAAATAATGCTAATGACAAAATTTTGTTTTTCGAAGTTATGTACCAAAAAGTTCCCGACGGCCGTTGTGGATCTAAGTGGGGTAAACCATCATGATCCGCCGAACGCAAAAAATCTTCGACCGTGTTTTCTGCATATATCAATGGGGGTCGAGGTGCTGGTGCTGGTGCAGGTGGAGGTGGCAGCGGCGGTGCTGGTGCGGACCGAGAATCCGGATCTGCGGTCGATGTGGCAGAATATGACGGGACCGCCGAATTTTCACTCGGTCCCGACTTGCCACTCAGAAAGTGAATATAGTGTCTATTACGTGGAGTCATATATATCTACAAAATTATATAAAATTAATTAATAACAAGATTAACGAATATAAAATATATAATCCAATAATTCCAATCCTATTTAATTCCAATCATATCTAATTCCAATCCTATCTAATTCAAAAAAAAAGAAGAAAAATACCTTAGAGAGAGAGAGAGAGCTTGTGAGATTATGAGCGAAGGAAGAAAAGCTTGTCTCGTATATATAGAGTTTGTGGTCGTCGTAATTCTATCGTACTGTATCATCGATATTACTACGGATTCGATGTAAATCCGTCGTAATATTGAAACCAAAAATTCAACCAATCAAATTTTTTCCCCACGCGGCAAATTGAATTTTTCAATTACGACGGATTCGATGTAATTCCGTCGTACAATTTTAACCGAAAATTAAGCCAGTGTGAATTTTCCCACACGCGTTAAATTTAATATTTTTGATTACGACGATTTTACGACGGATCCGTCGTAATATCATCTTAATATACCATCGATATCAACGGATCAGTCGTAATATCGTCGTAATAAAAGAAATCTATACCCTATACCCTAAATTACAATACACAAATCTGTCGTGTATTAACGAAGTATATATGTGCATCCAAGACTTTTCTTAGTAAACAACAAATTCAATAACGACGATTGAATCTAATTTCTGGAAAATTTTCTTGTCTTACATAATAATGTATAACCTTCGTTCTTATAAGTATATTGATAACATGCATGAAGTATATAATGTTATTGATTTTTGTGATAACTCAAATTTTTTTATACAATTAGTAGAACTTAGTTAAAACAAGATAAATGATGAAAAACCAATCATATACAACATATAATCAACCCTATAATCAGTTTCAAAATTTTGGTTTTGAGTATAACGACGACATTACGACGTTTTAAGTCCTAGTCGTCGTAATACTCATTTGGGGTTTAGGGCATGAGTATTACGACGACATTACGACGACTAGAACTTAAAACGTCGTAATGTCGTCGTAATACTCGTAATACTCATGCCCTAAACCCGAAATTCTGATCCCATCCGATTATCCCCGCTCATTTCCCGCCAAAGGTGCGGCGATTAATTTATCGTCACTCTCTTCAAACGGGAAATGAGCGGAGATAATCGGAGATGGAATCGGAATTTAGGGTTTAGGGCATGAGTAAGTTCTGAAATAGATTTATAAAAATTAAGCATCATAAATCAGTCAGAATCATCATCTTTGTTGGGTTCATCATCTTCATTGGGTTCATCATCATCGTTACGCTCTTCAAACTCATCGGAATCGTCTTCTTCTTCTGTGTCATCATGTAGATATTCAAGTTGCCTGTTGCGGAGATCAATTAAAAGAACATTGCCCGTAATCTCTGGTTATGTAATGTCACGGCAAAAATCTTGTTGCATTGGAAGATCGTCAACACCAACAATTTTACCCCTTTGAGCTATTTTAATAACCGATAACCTTGAGATCCCAGTGGTTTGAACTCGCAGATATGGAAAAAATGTTACTTGTTTTGCTTGTGATGCTAGGATAAATGGTTCAAACTTTTTGTATCGTCGTGATTTGTTGACGTCAACCACACCAAATTTGTTAATTCGCACCCCTCGACTGTTGGATCGAACTAATCACATTTGAAGAGAACGCATTTCATCCTAACCAAGCCGGGGTACTCCACTTCTATTATATCCTGCAACACCCCATAATAATTTTCTTTCACCCCTAACACATACTCCGTAGTTGATAGTTGCCCGACGAACGCCGTACTTGTATGTATGAAACACTTTTATTTATATTATTTAATATATAATGAACTATATATAATTGATTAGTGGATAATTAAATTGTTACGTTACCTCTCGTAAAGATTCACTTCCTCGCAGTTTAAGAGGATGTACGTATGTGCGATGTGCCGGTCATTCTCGTTAGACCACCAAACTTCCTTCAATTTTTGACTAAGACGACCGATTGGTGAGAGGATGTTTGGGACACCCTATACGAGAATATACAAACATAAATTTAAAATATTGGAATTTTAAAAAAAAATATATGTTATCATGATTCAGTGTATATAGTAGTTTAAATCTATGTAAAAACTTTCAAATTAACATATTTACAATTCTATATTGATGATTTTATAAAAAAAAATAGAGAGGAGTGGGTAAAAAGGAAGCAAATCAGTCACAACTTCAGTTGTTGGTCGCAAACTCGTCTCAAAGTGTGACGTACATGCGACCATACACAATCAAAAATAATTTTTTTGTCGAAGTTGGTCGCAAAAGATTTGGTATTTTAAGACGGTTTTGTGACGCTATTGCAACCGTTCACAATCAAAAATGGATTGTGTGGAAGTTAGTCGCAAAATCGTCTCAAAGCGGTCATAAAGTGCGACTATTTTGTGATCATACTTAATAAGTCACAAACCTAGACCCTAAACTTTAAACTTTCAATCATTCTTATTCTGAATCTAAATGTTAAGTAAATTTTAAAAGATTTATATCTTTCAAAATCATTTCATATAAAATACATATACACTTACTACATGTTATGAGAATATACAAAAGTAAGTTTAAAATATTGAAATTTTTTAAAAATATATATATATATATGTTATCATGATTATGTGTATATAGTAGTTTAAATATATGTAAAAAAAGTTCAAATTAACATATTTTTAATTCTATATTGATGATTTAAAAAAAAAATCAAGTGGAGTTGCTAAACGATAGCAAATTAGTCACAATTTCAGGTGTTGGTCAGGAGTTAGTCGCAAATTAGTGGGTATTTTAAGACATTTTTGTGACTACTATTAAAATTGATGAATATCTATTTTCTAGAGTATCAAATCCGTTGCAAATTACCGACTAGTGTGCGACAAAACTATAACGACATTATTCCGTTGCAAATCCGTCGCGAATTTGGGACTACTTTTGCGACTACACTTTCCGACTAAAACATGAGTCGCTAATTCATCTTAATTTATGACTCTTTTGCGACCATTACTATATCGTCGACTACAAGTCCTTAAACAGTCGCAAATAAGGGACTTTTCTGTGACTACTTAGTTTCGTCGTTAATTTGCGACCGTTTTGCCTATGCATTGCGAGTAGTCGTTTAATAGTCGCAAATTAGTCACACTTTCGTCCCTCTTTTTTTAGACAAAAAAAAGAGTCGCAAAAACTGTGTTTTCTTGTAGTATCATGTCTCATAAAAAATTAACAGAATACATGAAATTAAATGAAAACAATGACTCCAAAACACATACTTGAAGACAAACATTTAGGCTTGAGATAATAAACCGAACTGGACTGAACCGAGATTTTTGGTTTTCGGTTGAGTTCGGTTCTCTCGGCTGAACCGATCGGCAACATTTTTTTGTGGGTTCGGTTATCGATCCACCGAACCGATCGGTTATCGATCCACCGAACCGATCGGTTAATCGGTTTTTTTAAAAAATTTCATAATCGGTTTACACCAAAATTAGATTGGTTTATACCAAAATTAATCAGTTTATACCTCAAGTATTTTTTTATTTACCAAGAAAATACACAAAGTTTTTTTGTTGCCAGAAAAATACACAATATAATTTTATGATGCAATTTAACACACCATTTTTTTTTTTTTATTGAATTCCACCCTCCGCGATTTCAAAACAAAAAAATTATGAAATCCCTATAGTACCCTTACTTAAAAAATATATAAAAGAATACGATAAATATCAAATATACATCCAAAATTCACCTAAAATCAACCGTTGGTCGAACACATATGTTTAAAATACCATCCAATAGGATTCAACGAGGGCAATCTAAATACGAAATCATTTTTGCCAACTGACCAGAATTGCACTCGGTTCAAAATTGAAACAAGTCAAAATGAAAAACGGATTAGTGGCGCTTACTTTCTTCCATCTCAGAATTCCAGAACCGGTCATATACATTTTAGAACCGGCTTATATGTTGGGTTAATTGTAGTATCTTTCACCCAATTCAAAAAACTTGTCGACGCAACAACGGTATTAGGTTCTTCACATCAAGAATGGAGAATCTAACACCGTTGTCCATTTATCAAGCAAAAATCAGATCTAATCTTAATTACGTCGTCAAGTTTTATGAATTGTGTGAAAGAAACTGCAATTAACCAACAGTTAGACCGGTTCTATATGACCGGTTTTGTAACTCTGAGATCGAATCAAGTAAACGCCTTTAATCGGGTTTTCGTTTTAACTTGTTTTAATTTTGAACCGAGTGCAATTTGGACTGGTTCAGTTGTTTTTAAACCGGTTTGAAAAATTGATTTCATATTCAGATTTCTGTCGTTGAATCCTATCGAATAGTATATCAAACATTAATTTTCGAGCAATGATTGATTTTATGTGAATTTCGGATGGTATATTTGATTATTTTATATTTGTTTAAAGCAAGGGTAGTGTAGAGTTTTTATAAAAAAAAAAAATTTGAAATCGCGGAGGCTGAAATTCGGAAACGAAAAATATGTGGTGTATTAAATTGTATCGAAAATTATGTTGTGTATTTTTTTGGCAACGAAATAAATTTGTGTATCTTCCTAACAAAAAGAATATACTTAAAGTATTTTTAAGGTTTTTTATTATTTTAAAGATTTTTACAGCAAAAATCTATTTTTTTTTTTTAAACCACTAATTTAAAATGAAATAAGCAAAATCAATCAATAGACGTTTGTTTGTACAGTATGTACCGCTGATTTTGTCAAAGTGTATTTTAATTTCTTTCAAAGTCAAGTGGACGAATAAAGAGAGAAAAAAAAAACTTTTTTTTGGACACCAAAATCTGAAAATTAACTTCAATTTAACTGAAAGTTAGCGTAACGTCGATTATGGACACAAAATCTAATAGGTCACTAGTTATTTTTTTTCTTTAAAAGGTTTACTTGAATTAATGAAATGATACAAAGAATCAAACAGAACCAAAGCTAAAGCTATACAGAGCAAAAGAAAAATTACAGAGGGTACTAAGAGGAGAAGAGATGTCTATCACAACAATCACTCCACCAACGAGGAGCAAAAAGAATGGTTACCAACCAAAGAGGAGCAGAAGGTGTTCGAGAAGAAATCATGCTACCGTGGTGACCAAAGAAGAACAAAACGGTGCCCATGTTTCGAATCCAGATTCCGAAGAGCTTGTGCTTTGTTTCGAACCACCAATAGAATCTTTAAAGTAACCTATCGGGGGCGAAGAGAGATGCCTTGATGGAATCTACGGTTGCGTTCCAACCATATCTCATAGATTATAGCTTGCTAACTTTGAAGGACCGTTAGGGATAGATCTTTTGAGGGAGAGGCTGATGTTAACCTACCAAGGACTGCATTCCAATAGATTGGGGCAGATAGAAGAGTTAGGATAGAAGTAACCTGCTGCCTTACCTCAGAGGAGTAGGAGCATTCAAAGAAGAGGTGGTCTCTGGATTCATTTGAGGAGCCGCAGAGAAGGCAAGTTCTTTCAACATCTAGATCCCAAGAAGACACTCTGTCTAACATTGGATTTTTGTTGAGGATGAAGAGAGCCATGTTGTGAAAGCATGCTTTGGAATAGCCACTTTATTCCATACCAAAGGGAATCACACCACCGAAGGTTTAGAGATTTTGATCTTGTTCCACACATCTTTAGACAAGAATCCTGGCTGCTTTTTTCCCTCAATTTTCTAGATCGGATAGTCGCTTCTGGCAGTTGGCCTGATTTGAGTGATGAAAGTGTAGAGCTCTAACTGAGAGTCTGATCTGGCTGGTGGGAATCGCCATCCCTCTAAAGTGATGTGGTCCATTACTAGAGCATCAAGAGGAATTCCCAAACGAGAAGGACCTTGGGGTCCTAAGAAACTGATAAGAGATCCATAAGGTGTCCAAGGATCCCACCAGAAATAAGAATCCTCTCCATTTCCAATGTCAATACTTAGAAATCTCAATGCTTTATGTCTCAACCGCAATAGTTTTCAAAAAATCCATGAAAAATTCTGACTCTTTGCGTTGGGACCATAAACTCGCATTGGAGAGGTATGATCTTCTTATCCAAGTAACCCAAATGGAGCACCCTCTGAAAAAGAGCATCCAAATCAATTTTAAACCACACGTTTCATTCCAAGAAGCTAAGTTTCACAGCCCCAAACCACCTTCAGATTTTGGCTGGCATACCTCGTGCCAGGAAACTCTAGCTCCCAAAGGATTATCACTGGTACCGTGCCAAAGAAAAGAAGAGGTAAGACTGTTGATTTTCCTTATATCTCTCTGAGGTAAGATAAAAGTTGAGCACCAGAAGCTTGTTATGCCCGATATAACAGAGGAAATAAGCTGCAACCTCCTTGCTCTGCTTAGAAGTCTTGTGGACCAGCTATTAAGCTTGTTTTTGATCTGATTTATTAGAGGCTCACAGTCAGAAGTGGATAGTCTTTTTGAGCAGAGTGGAAGCCCAAGGTAGCGCAAAAAAAGGCAACTAGGGGCCAGCATGTGTCGAGAAAAAATACGGGCAAGAGCATCCTCTTCAACACCTGAGCAGAACATAGATGTCTTTTCGATGTTAACCGCAAGGCTAGAGATCTTCTCAAATAAAGCCAGGACCGCTAAAACACCATCTAGAGAACTCTCAGTCCCATCTAGGAAGATTAGAAAATCATCAGTAAAGCACATATGCGTGAGCTTATGCTCCTCACAGCCCAGGTGATAACTGAAAACCCCTCCCTCAGCAGCCTTATTGAGCATTAAGGAGAGAATGTTCATAATCATGACAAATATCGTTGGGGAAAGCGGGTCACTTTGGCGAAGTCCCGATTTACTTTTGAAATAGCCTGAGGTAACACCGTTGATACATACTGAGAAAGAGGGAGAGCAGATACAAGCCTTGATCTAATGGATAAAAACCGAAGGAGCACCATATTCTTGCAGCACACTTAGGACAAAATCCCATCTTACCGAGTCAAAAGCTTTAGAAATGTCGACTTTGAGCATGATTCTAGGAGGAGCACTCCCTTTGTGGTAGCCTAGTAGAACCTCTGAAGCAAGTAAGACATTTTCAAAGAGTAATATATCCTTAACAAAGGCAGATTGGTTAGGGGCAATTAAAACCGGAAGGTGCTGCTTCAACCCATCAGCCAGAACCCGAGAGATGAGCTTATAAATTGTGTTCAAGCAAGAGATGGGGTGAAACTCTTTCATTGATTCTACTCCCGGTCTTTTAGGGATCAGAACTAACGATGTGTTGTTCAGGGCTGTCGAGAGGAAGGATGATTGGAAGAAATCCTTTACTGCTGAGTAAACCTCTGACCCAATGATACCCCAAGAAACCCTGAAAAACTCAGCTGGTAGGCCATCATGACCTGGAGTTTTATTGAGAGGCATGTTAAAAAGAGTTTCTTTGATCAGGTCTGAGGAAACTGAGGCTGTAAGAGCATTGGCTTGAGCTTCATTTAAACGATGAGGCTGCAAATCATGGAAAAAATCTGGGAGCGCAGGACAGAAAACACCTTTGACCTTGTTCATAAATCTGAAAAATAGGCCACCGCTGTTTCATGAACTTCCTGAAGAGAAGATGTTTGACCCATCTTCTTTGAGGATGTGTTTTATAGCTTTGATAGCGTTACGGATTTTAATATAGTTGTGGAAGAAGCTCGTATTGAAGTCCCCTTCTGCAAGCCACAAAATACGAGATTTCTGTCTAAAAAAACTCTTTTCCGTAGAACGAAGAAGTAACCAAAGGTCAGATGCTTGTTTCTCTTGTTCCAAGTTCCCCGGTGAAGGATCGCTTAGAGCAACAATCTGCAAAGAGCTGAGAGAATCTGAGGCTTCAACCACTCTTTTTCGATATCACTGAATTTTTCCCGACACAGAGATTTCAAAGCTCTCTTGATTCTTCTTAGCTTATAACAAAGATCACCGCAGTTTGACGCTACTGCCCCTGCTTCACTCCAAGCTTCCGAAACTGTGTCTAGAAAGGAAGGCAGCTTAGACAGGAAGCTGTAGAATTTGAAGGGCCTTGTACCAAAAGTAGGAGGTTTCATGGCCATCTTAATGTGACAGGGAGTGTGATCCGAAAATTATGGAGCTTCAAAAGAGCAGTGGCTTGATGGGAATGAGAGAAGCCACTGATTATTTACGAAGCAATGATCTAGCTTCTTTCATACTGGATTTGACGGTGTTTTATTTGTCCAAGTGAAATTTGGACCTTGAGAAGGGAGGTCAATAAGACCAATGGATAGAAGACAATCTCTAAACCGTCGCATTGGAGCTATGGAGTTTGTAATACTATGATTTGATGTTTCTGAGGGAGAGATGATCTCATTGAAGTCTCCACAGACCATCCACGGCTTTGACTGAAGAGAGAATGAGGCATGTGTATCAACAAGAGATAACCAAAGCTTTTTCCTCTCGTCTTCTAAATTGGATCCATAAATAACCTTGTAGATAAAGGTGACCCCGTCTTCTAAAACGATCTCGCAGGTGATAGACTGCATATCCATAAACATAACTGTGACTTTGGTTGGTGATTTGTAGATAATCCAAATTTTCCCCAAAGTAGAAAACTGATAATTTGAGTTTACGGTCCAGTCTTGACCAATGCTTGATAGAATATTGGTTCTTCTTTGATTCCATAACATGCATCTCAATAAGTGCTCCAGTTACTGGCCGAGAAGAGATCCAGTTGGCGAGTGGGCGATGCTTACAACTTTCATTAAAGTTGCGCACGTTCCAAAAAAATGTATATGACATAATGGATTTAGGGGTGGTGACGACCCTCTATCACAAGAGGTAAATCGCCACCGCGAACCGGTGAAATTCGAGCCAAAAGCTTCCGCTTCTTACTTTTAGCTTTAGATGGAGTTGAAGAAAGAGATGAATTTCCTTTATCAGGTTGCCAAACTTCAATATGACCATCTTGGATAGAGGGTTCCTCCGAGCTAACATCCTCAAGAATAGCAAACAGATTAGCCGAACCTAAGGAAGGCGCAGCAGGAGATAGGCTAAGGCAAAACTTGGAGCTAGAAGGCTTTGCAGCTGGAAGAAAGGGACTTCTGGTGCTACAACCGAGAGCAAGGGTAAAGAGGGAGCTTCCAAAGCCTCTGGAGGCCTAACCAAAACAGTTGATGACAGGTCTAAAGCTTTTTTGGCCAAAGTCACAGGAGGAATAGACGCAAGAGCCACATAAATTGGACGCCACACTTGACTCGTTATGGGATTTGTCGTTGCTGAAGCAGTTTCTCTTTTAGGCGGCATCTTGGATGATGAAGGAACTGACTTGGGGAGATTTTTCTTTCTGTCTGAACTTTTTGCAGGACATGTCTAAGGAACCTTCCTTTCAGAACTCTTTTTAGGACAGAAGGCTTCCTTGTGGCCTAATTCCTCACAAAATGAGCATAAAGAAGGCAACCAAGGGTAAGACACCCCAAGAAGAACCACTAAACCATCCTCCCTCTCAATTTCCACTTCTTTTGGAAGAGGTTTTGTAAGGTCCAATACAACCTTGATCTCGATAGAGTCAATTTTGGAGAATGGTTTAGCATCCACCAGTCGCCCGAGCAGTTTTGCAATGATACGTGTACCTTCGTTTGTGACAAGATCAAAAGGCACGTTGTGAATCATTGCCCAGATTGGAGCTCTGTGAAGAGAAGACAGATCAAGGCTGTAGGAAGATTTCCATTCTGTCACAAAGAATGGTGAGTCCCCCGCCAAAGTTTATGCAGCACTCGTCTTCTTAAAGCTGGTGAGGGAATGTGAAATAAGAAAGCATTCTGATTTAGCTTGTGCATCGTTACTCTCTTATCTCTTTCCCGGAAATAGTTCAGGACACCCTAAATTTTCTCGTAAGATGGAGCGTTTCCATAGAAAATCCCCACAATGAAGTCTCAGTAAAGTTTTACTCTTCTCTCGAAAACAGCATTTAGGACTTTTACCCTTGATCTTCCTTCCAGGAAAGTCGTTACTTTGGCATCAGATTCAGGGAATTTGCAAGAAGACTTGAATTTGGCTGCCCAATTAAAGTCAGAGCTCCAAGTTGTGTAGGTCACTAGTTATTTTTGTCATGCCTACCAAGTATACCAACAGGAAATTAACAAATTTTCCTGTAGGTCACTAGTTGTTTTTTAATTAAAATATCAAGTATACCAACAGGAAAATAACAAAAGCTTTTTAACGTAAATCATTATGGATTAGTAAAATATTCAGAAAACTCTAAAATAAATAACAAAAATAATATTAAACATCCTTAATTATTTTAATACGTATAATTAAATAAATATAAGAAGAGAATACTATTAGAAGACTTACCAAGACATTGATCCTTAATCATGGATTTCGTTCTAAAACTCTTCGCACTTATAATTTCATCCTCTTTAGTTCAATCCAGTGAAACTATAAAAGTTTGGAAACTATTAAGGTAATTTTTTATCAAAAAAAAAACCTATTAAGGTAATTTATAAACAAATGATATATGATATGTGTATTATATATGAAATTATTTTTTGGTAAAAGTGGTGATGAGTTTGACTAATTTCTGATATTAATTTATCTCATATATCATGTTCATAGTTAAATGAGAAGTTGATATATGATTGTTTTGATATTTACAAACAACCTTCGTTAAATCATCCATTGCTTCAAAATCACGAAATTCAGGTATTTTGTTTTCCTCAAACTCTTTCTCATACAAATTATATATTTTTCAACCCCATACATTTTTACATACATTTATATCATTTCTAATCAAAATATAAACTAAAATTATTTAATACGTCTATTGATACATTCTACTCTTAATGATTTTTTAATGTTATGAAGCATATACTCATCCTAAAAGAAGCTAATACGAACGTTGATACACTGCTCTTATATGATTTGTAAAATGTTATGAATCGTAACCAAATATCTAATGATTTTATCGTTAATTATATTTTATATTCTTTTTCAAAAAGTGATTTAAGAAAAAACACTTAAACAGAAACAAATGCATGATGATGTAATTGAGCGCGCCGGACCCAATGATTTAATTTTTGCAGGTTACTCACCTCCGGTTTGGCTCCGGTTTGGCTCACTGAACGATTGTACTTTTAATATAATATGATGTTGACAAAAAAAAATAGTGATTTATGTAACAATATCATTATTTTAAATATAATTATATGTATTTAGGGTAATTCTACAAAATAGCACAAAAAAATTTAATGTTCAATAATTTAGCACACAAGGGTGAAAATCCCAAAACTAGCATTCATTAAAAAGGAAAAAGATTCATTTAACCTTGAACAAACACAAATAAAAAAAATCCCTTTCCCGACGCCATTCTTCATCTCGCCGGAAACACTTCACTCTGATATCATGGCTGGATCAATTTCTTTGATCTCGAAGCTTCTCATGGCCCAAAATTGAGGTATTTTATCTTCGCGTTTCGTACTTCATCACTTCTTCCCATTTCCGGTGTTGTTTCTCCGAGTCTGTGTTGTTACTGGCGATAACGGCGACTGTTGGAGGGGAGGAGGAGAAGCGATCGACGTTCTCAGTCGAATTGAAAGAGAAGATTGATCTCACTGAGAAGGAGCGAGAAATTTTTGACCGGCTTCTTGGTACTCTCCGGTATTGCAACCTCGACACGCAGCTTCGTGTCGCCGGTGGCTGGGTGCGCGATAAGGTACTCACTGGTCACCTGGTGGGATTCGATTAGTTCATGGAATAGTCGAATTCTCCCGTTTACAGATTCTCTTACCCTAAAACTAGGAAGGTAGAAAGAAATATCACGGTTGAAATTTCGTGAAAATTTGTTTAGAAATATGAAGATTCTTTCATTTCTTTACAAGTATTGGTTGCTCTAGGAGGATTTACCATTGCATACTTCCATCAGACTGGAAATTTTTGTCTTGAGTGATGATATTATAAAGAATGTTTTGAGAGTTTATGTTTGCTTTTATCTTTGTTTTCAGCTTCTAGGGAGAGATTTATTTTTACGGGAAACACCCATTCGTACAATTCTAGAGTAGAAACGACAGCTATTGGCTTTATGGGTTTTCTATCCAAATGCTAAAATCTCTCTCGTGATTCTGTTTTTCCTTTTCCGATTTTATGGTGAAAGTACTTTGCTTGATCTGACCCAATTCACTGAACTGCAATGGATTTGAAATTGACTTTAGCATGATCCACCATAACTTCATTTGGATGAGATATAGAAAGCTATGATTTTTCCAGCTCCATTGAAGTATTTTGAGTCTTAGCAGTGTTAAGGCAATATATAGTCAGGATCCAGTGCCATCTTCTAGATCCCATTGATATTGTCTTGGCTAGATCTTCAATTCTTTTAGTCTACAAAGCTCTACTTTACTGATATTGAGTCTAACTATTTGGTCGAATTCCATGTTTGTTAGTGTCTTACTCTTAAAGTAACTAGATGAATGACACAGATTCATCAAACATCAGAATTCTTATTTCTTTTTCAGGATATCATTAGTCAATAGAAGGGACATGGCCATCATCATCAGTGACCCCTAAGGTCAGATTCCTCGAGGTTCCATCTCTTAACCAAAGAAGCTGGGCATCATCTGGAGCAAATACTAGAGAGGATGATGATGAGACAAGATCAGCATCGGACCACAAGAGAAGGAAGAAGAGAAAGGAGGAGGAGTGGTTTACTATGGCCCAATATCTCATCAACCATAAAGAAAGTGAAACTCCTCTCACTATCCACTTGTTGTCTCTCTGTTTTTCTTGGCCCAGTCATCACTTTCATGACTTCACCGGGATAGAACGTGATCATTAAAGGTGCAGTTGCCTCCACGGTGATCTTCCTCAGCGCATCCACAACCGTTGCTCTCCACTGGTTTGTTAGCATCTGAACATGTGTTGTTGTTTGCCTACACAAAGAAAGAAAGATACATTTTGAAATGATCTTTCTGAAAATGTAACGTATTTAGGAACCATTTAGGAACATATATAACGTATTTAGGAAAGCCTTCCTAAATCAACAAAAAACAGAAAAAGTATGATTTCACTTAAGTTATGCAGAGACAAATTATTAAAAAACTATATCTCATGTTGATTTTCATGCGTAAATGAAGCATCTGAACATGTGTTGTTATTTGTCTACACAAAGAAAGAAATATACAAATGTTGAAATGATAATTTCTGGAAATGCAACGTATTTAGGAACCAATTAGGAACATATATAACGTATTTAGGAAAGCATTCCTAAATGAACAAGAAACAGAAAAAATATAAAAGACCATATTAAATGTTGATTTTCATGCGTAAATGAAGCATCAGAACATGTGTTATTGTTTGCCTACACAAAGAAAGAAAGATACAAATAATGAAAAATGATCATTTCTGAAAATGAAACGTATTTAGGAACCATTTAGGAACATATATAATGTATTTAGGAAAGCCTTCCTAAATGATGAAAAATGATCATTTCTGGAAATGAAACGTATTTAGGAACATATATAACGTATTTAGGAAAGCCTTCCTAAATGATGAAAAATAATCCTTTCTGGAAATAAGACGTATTTAGGAACATATATAACGTATTTAGGAACATATATAACATATTTAGGAAAGCCTTCCTAAACGTATTTAGAAAGAAATATACAAATGATGAAAATTGATCATTTCCTTGAAATGAAACGTATTTATGAACCATTTCGGAACATATATAACTAATTTATGAAAGCATTCGTAAATGAACAAGAAACAGGAAAAACTCTATAAGACTATATTAACTGTTGATTTTCATGCGTAAATGAAGCATCAAAACATGTGATTTTGTTTGCCTACACAAAGAAAGAAATATACAAATGATGAAAAATGATTCTTTCCTTGAAATGAAACGTATTTAGGAACCATTTAGGAACTTATATAACTAATTTAGGAAAGCCTCCGTAAAAGAATCGTATTTAGGAACATATATAACGTATTTCGGAAAGTCTTCCGAAATGAACAAAAACAGAACGATATTTCCTGCTGATTTCCATGCGTAAATGAAGCATCTGAACAAATGTGTTGTTGTTTTGGATACACAAAGAAATAAGAGAAAGATACAAATGATGAAAACTGATCCTTTCTTGAAAAAGAACAGTATTTAGGAACATATATAACGTATTTCGGAAAGTCTTCCAAAATGAACAAAAACAGAAAACTATAAAAAAAACGATATTTCATGTTGATTTCCATGCGTAAATGAAGCATCAAAACAAATGTGTTATTGTTTTGTCTACACAAAGAAATAAAGAAATATATAAATGATGAAAACTGATCCTTTCTTGAAAATGAATTGTATTTAGGAACATAGATAACATATTTCGGAAAGTCTTCAGAAATGAACAAAAACAGAAAACGATATTTCCTGTTGATTTCCATGCGTAAATGAAACATCAGAACAAATGTGTTGTTGTTTTGGATACACAAAGAAATAAGAAAAAGATACAAATGATGAAAACTGATCATTTCTTGAAAATGAATCGTATTTAGGAACATATATAACGTATTTCGGAAAGTCTTCCGAAATGAACAAAAACAGAAGCATCACTAAAGATCAATGGAATTAAGATTCTTCTACAGCATAACATAATCCTAAATTGACTGTTTCGTTTGCCGTGTCTGCCTGCCTTCCTTTGTCTATAACTTAATCAACGTTCAATTTAACTAAACAAATAAACATTGTAAGCACTCCCGACTATATACCGGTAAACTTTTACTATAATTATTGGTTTCAGAAACGGCACATCAATCATCTGAATATAAGAATCAAACAAACTAAAAAGGCATACTCAACAATACTTAAATAATCCAAACATTGACATCCCAAAGCCAGACTCAAAGCTATCACATATTTAAGGTGATTCATTCAAAGATCAAGGTGCTAAGAATATGTTCAAAAAGCTAAACTTTCTATGAAGAAGCAGAAATTTTAATGCAGTGGAACATAAATCACCACTTTGGCTTATGACTGTAGCAAAAAAATCGCAGATTTTCGATTGTGCAAGACAATCTTATAGATTAAAACTCCTAAAGATGATTCTATCAAAAAAATATGTTTAAATCTCTAGCTCACATTCTTCAATGAACACAGACAACCCGAAATCGGTTGCTTTAAGCATAGCATTCTCCTCTTTACTCGAGAGCAAGAAATTCTCAGGCTTGAGATCTCGATGAATCACACTCATGAAATGACAAATCTGAACAACATTCACAATCGACCTAATGATTCCACCAGCAGCTCTCTCCGAGTAATGTCCCTGAGCTATGATCCTATCAAACAACTCACCCCTAGCACACAATTCCATCACCATATGAACAGATTGTCTATCCTCATAAGCACCTTTGATCTCAACGATGTTTGCTTGCCCAGACAAATACTGCTTTATCTGAATCTCCCTCTTCACATCCTCTTTGTCTTGCTTACTGATTAGCTTTCTATGGATCTCGAAAGGAGGTCGGATTTGACGGCGGTGTCGAAATTTGCTGATGGATTGGATGTTGTGTCGGAGGGATTTGAGGTTTTCGATGCTTGGGGACTTGATGAACGAGCATCCTTACCGATTCCGAGATTGAGAAGAGCATCTAGCGAAGCAATCTTATCATCTTCAATTAGTGAATCGTCGATCATACTAACAGAAATCGTCGGTGATGATTAATGAATTTCTGGAAATTGACTATGGGCAAAGTTGTCTTTTACCTCTTTAATGAATGTTAAAAATTAGACTTTTTTATTAGAGTGCTTGTTTGGTCAGAAAGTTTTTAAAAAGTGCTATTTTGAACAATTTCTCATGTATTTATAATATATATGTTGTTGGGAAAAATAAATTCATCTTCTGGACATCGGTAGAAAATGTCCGGAAGACACGCTACAGCCGCTTCGAATCTTAAAGAAGATGTGACAGCTGTTGTCGCTCATAATCTTCAAGAAGGTGTGACAGCTATAGTTGCTCCTAATCCTACGTGGAATGTAATCACTCAAAATCCGGAGCGAAATAGAAAGCAGCAATCGCTCTGATTCCTAAGGGGAATGAGAAGTAACCGACGTTAGGTCTGATTCCTAAGGGGATTGAGATTCGCTAGTAACACGTCATCCTAATCCTAAGAGAACTAGGGTTTGAGAATGGCTTACTAATTAAAGGGAAGCTCTAGCACATAGAAGCGGGACAAAAACAAATACACCCACGAAGCCTAATACCTACGTTGTTACCACCTCCCACAGACAGCGAGACCGAGAGCATATATATGAACCGCTTACGAGCGACTAGCAGTTACGAGATTATCTCATAGCGATTTCTTATGTTGATTCATTGTAATTGGGAGCGATTTTGAACCTTTATTCATTGATCAATAAGATACGCTTCTTCTCGTTATTCCGTAGAATTGTCCACACATGAATCGGTTAAAATTTGCTCAAATAGTTTAGCGCTAGAAGGAGGAGATAGTTTTAACTACATTAGACATGATGAATGACGAAGGAGATGACATAAACACTTCAAGAGGTAACATCACTCAGGATCCCACTGCTCAACTGAGGAAATTATCGCCCAATTGAAGCGAAACAAGGAGATACTGACACAATTCGAAACGGAGAACGCTTCTCTCCGAGAGAGAACGTTTGATAGGTCCCAAAGACTTTAGAAAAAGTTTTCTCACTTTTCTCTTCCTCAAGTTGTAACTCATCAATACTCCCAACCTCCAAAGAACCTTGTCCTCAAGGTTCGATAGAAAACATGGAAAGCTTGTCTGAATCGTCTTTTTTGTTTCTTCGCCATACGTAGCTTTATGCGGAGCATATAATTTCCACTGAATCAAACTTTCAGAGATCAAAAGCTTTTCTTGTCTCACACGCCGACGGTGGAGGACCCGATATGGTTCATGGCAAAGCATCGCTTTGTGGCGGAGTGGAGAAAGCTGGCTTGCCGTTGGAATTCCTTCACCGAATGCATAGGAAGTAATGAGTTGTGCAAACTTCTTATCACGTAATGATGGCGGTTTACCCGGAACTGGTTCTTCTTCGCCGAGGTTCGTTGGTGTTGGGGTCTCTTCGCCGAGCTTCGTTGCTGTTGCGGTCAGTGGTTCATGGTTTTGGATTGGATGCGTCTGCGCAGAATTAACGAGCCAATATGGTTTGTCAGTGACACTTCGGATCCAAAGTTGTGTGATAATGGCTTCAACATGAGTCACGTCAATGAATTCTTTAATTGATTTGTTGTTTCTTCGTGAAGGAGGAAAGCATGAATCATCCATAACACAATCGAAAGAACGAGTGTCTATTGTGATTCTTGAATCGATGATTTGAATATTTTTTGCAAAATACTCAAAGCCTGGAACCACCAAGATGTTGTCGGAGATTGGATCCGCATCATCGCAGACATCAAATATTGGCTCTTCGTCGTCGTAGTAGATATTGAAGATTGGAGCTCCATAGATTTCGATGTAGAGATATTCTTCAGTTTGATGAGGTTGCTCGTCGTCAACCGCAAAAAGACTCTCGTTGTTGATGAGGTGGCTCATCATCAACGGCTTTGATACCATTGATAGGTCCCAAAGACTTTAGAACAAATTTTTTCAATTTTCTCTTCCTCAAGTTGTAACTCATCAACGTTTCTCTCGCTACTGATGACAGAAGCACTGGTGTTGACGTTCGTACTAGATTTCGAGCACCTGTCATTTCAATACAGCCCTTGGATGGAACTCAAGACGCCAAATCGACGTTGCAGCATGAAAGCGGTGTACCAAAAACCAGAACTGGCAGAAAAACTGACATTGGATGGAACCTTTGATTCCAGCGTCCAACCTAGTAACATGCCATTCAAAAGAAGACTCATACTTGGAAGCTATGTTCGCAAAGCGATTGGAAGCGATTGAAGCTCTAATCAAGAGACTTCATTGAGTAGCTCCCCCAATTACATTCGAATATATCCCGATTTTTATTTGAATGCTCCCTTCATAGATGCAATTGCACTTGTGGAGATGGCGAAGAAGTTCATTTTCCCTTCAATGAAGATGTATGATGGGACGACTGACCTTGATAACCATATAGCACACTACAAACAACGGATGTTCACTACCGTGATTGCAAGAGAATATCACGAAGGTAGCATGTGCAAAGGGTTTTGTTCGAGTCTTATAGGACCAACACTCCATTGGTTTACGAACCTCCCCAATGCTTCAATAGATTATTTTGCACCACTGAATGATCGCTTTATCGAGCAATTCGCAAGCAGCATGAACCTAGATAAAGCAACTGACGATCTCTATGAAGTGATACAGAAAAGAGGAGAATCGCTACGAAATTACGTATGACACTTTAACAAGGAAAAATCCTTTAAATTATTTACGTCATTCATAATTACACTACAAGAAAACACTCCGATTCCCGTCGGGAACAACTCGGTCGGAAATTCCCGACCGATTTCTGATGAAATACCGAGGAAAAATAACCCGTAGGGATTTGGTCAGAAATTCCAGACGGATTTTTCCTCGTCGGAAAATCGTCGGAATTCCCGACCGATTTCTGACGATATAGAGACCAATTTAAGACGATATATATCCGTTAATCTGCCCATTGCACTAGCCGTTTGAAATTTTTAAATCGGACTCAGAGTTTTCCCAATGAGGATTCCGATTCAGCTAATTCAGATTATTCATCGGACTCAGAGTAAATTTGTAACAAATTTTGTATATGCATTTATTTTTAAGTATCAAATTTTAGAAACTTTTCTATATGCATTAATTAATTGTACGAATTTTTTTATCGATTGTACATGTTTTATATACATTAATTAATTGTACATTTTTATAGGGTTTAATTAATGAAGCATATAGTATTATTTTCTAAGTCACATTTCTATTTTCTATATTTTTTTGAAAAAGTATCTGATTCGGTCGGGAATCGGTCAGAAATTCCCGACCAATTCCCGACGATGGTGGATAAACGTTTTGATATTACAAACATCTAATAAACGTGTTGATATACATTTGTAACATGTGTTTTTAGCACAATCGGAAATCGGTCGGGAATTTCCGACGGATTCCCGACTATTTGGGGTTTCGAAACCTCAAATAGCAAAAAATTGATTATGTTTATGTGTGTTAGGGTTAGATAAGATGTTTTGAAATAGTTGAATGTTGATATATTTTAAAAATATCTCTTTTTGATCTTTTAATCAAAACCCTATAACAAACCGAAAAATGTTTGTATAAGTTCTATGTTTCTTTATGAAATGTTAATCTCGTTTTCGAGTCAAGAGGTGTTAATGACCCAAAAACACGATATACTTTGGTTTATGTTGATCTATTAAGTTATTCGTTAAATAGAAGAGGTGTTAATCCATAAACCCAAAATTTTCATAAAATTTTGATTTTGATACCCTATACCCTAATGGTCGGAAATCGGTCAGAAATTTCCGATGGATTTCCGACCGTTACTAAATTTTTTGAGGTTTATACTTGGCATTTTTTCGGTTTTAGTCTTCAAAATCTCTAAATCCGTCGGAAATTCCTGACCGATTTCCGACGGATCTTGAAAAAAAAACCCGAGAAATTCAGAAAATTAGTGAAATTTGGGCGGTTATTTAATTTTCATTCCCAAAATATTCCGGACAGATATGCCCGTCGGGAATGTCTAATTAAATATCAGATCTCTTTTTCTTCTCCTCATTTCTCTTCTTCGATCCTCTTCTCCAAAAATCGACGACGTCGTCCCCTCCTCGCCGGAATCGCGCCGCCGCCGCCGTTTTCCGTCTTCACCATGTAAGATTCTTCTCCCTTTGATTTAGTTAGATTTGTTAGATTTGGTTAGATTTATTAGGTTAGATTTGTTAGTCTTATAGAAAATTTTTGTTTATGATATTTACTAAATTTTAGTTTAATATTAGGTAGAATAATTAACTGTTTTCATACTTTTTGAATAGAAATTAGTTTTTGAAATTTATATAATTTTGTTATATTTTTTTGATATAAAATATATAATATGAAAATTTTATAGAATAATGTTTTTTATAATATAGTCACGTTTTTGGACAATTAAAAATGTAAAAATGTAAATTTGTTAAAAATATTTTCTATACAGTTTTGTGAATTTGTAATAATTTAGATCATTTTAGAATAATTTTTAGCACTTTACAAGTGATTTTAATTTTTTTTTAGAATATTAGAATCTTTTTAGCATTGTACAAGTGATTTTTTTTTAATTTTTAGAATATTATAATCTTTTTGGCATTTTACAAGTGATTTTTTAATTTTTAGAATATTAGAATATTTTTTTGCATTTTACAATTGATTTTTAAAAAAATTTAATGTTATATAAACGCTTTTTGGTAATAAACTAACAAATTTTGCGTTTTTATTTTTCGAGGTCGTACGAGGGTTACAATGCTCGCCGATGTGGTTCGTCTCGAGGGACGTAACCACGTCAACATAGCGGTGGTTCGTCTCGAGGGCCGCAACAACGACTTCAGCAAGATGGAACGGGAACTGAAACGACCGCTTTTTTTTTTTTTAATTTAAATTTCCAGAGATAATTAAACAATACAAGAATAAGTTCTACAGCTTACACAAGCTAACAGTTCTATAACAGCAAAAGCAACAACAACAACAATAAAAACCCCGAGTCCTAATCATCCCCTCTTCACTGCCTCGATTACACGATCACGCCTTATCTTTACCTGCATCGACAAAAGTGATGCATCAACATTTGGCTAACCAAACGCTGAGTGAGATTGATCCTCCCAACAACAGGCTACCAACAAGCACAACAATCAACAATTATCAACACGAAGAATTAATTAACACCAATTAAAACTTCCAGCACAATTAGCAATTCAATTCCATGAAAAACTAAACCAACGCCTAGCAATTCTATTCCAAGAAAAGCTAAACACACAGCCTGAAAAGTAAACACACAACGCGCTTTCAACGCACAACCAAAGACTGGTATCGACCGATACAAGCCTGGTATCGATCGATACTAAAAACAACACGAGCCTACCAACAAGAGACTGATATCGATCGATACACCCCTGGTATCGATCGATACTCAAACAACACGAGTTTACCGACAAGGGACTGGTATCGATCGATACTGAAACAACACCTGGTATCGATCGATACTAAAACAACTCGAGTCTACCGACAAGGGACTGGTATCGATCGATACACCAATGGTATCGATCGATACTCCCATGCGACTCACAATCTTCACGAAATCTAAACCCAGAAATTGTTGAGACAAGCCACAAAATTCATCAATCAAGCTTAACAAAGCACCACACAAGCTTAATTGATAACCTTTGGTCACAACTCACCTTAGATAGGATGGATCGAGCTCTAGAAGACCTCCCTCTCTTCCCCCTTAGCTCACGCCAAAACCACGCTCTTCCAACCTCTTCTTCAAGCTTCTCTCCAAGCTCAAACTCTCTTGATCTCGCAAGATCCAAGCTTCACCAAGCTCTTTCTCTCCCTTCCTCTCTCTCTCTCTCTCTCTCACGACCAATTCTGATTGTTCCCAAAAGAATGGTTTATCCCCGTAAGAAGAGAAGAGGAAGAAGACAATAAGGAAACCCCCGACTGGTATCGATCGATACAGGATAGTGTCGATCGATACTACCCCCGACAGGTATCGATCGATACAAGGCTAGTATCGATCGATACTACCCCGGAACAACCCGAATTAATTATTTCCCCCAATAATCAATTCTTCCGGAACGCGGGCGTTACAGGAACGGAAACGGGAACGGGAACAGGAACGGGAACGGGAATTTTATGTTTTTGTAATTTGAAAACAATTTTATTTAATTTCAAAACAATTATTATATTTATGCACAATTTAATTTTTAATTTTCATTTTCGAATTATTAATTTAATTTAATTTTAATAAAAATCACTATTTTGAATTTTTTAATTACAGTTTTTTTAAATGCCTGTCGGGAATCGGTCGGGAAAACTTCCGTCGGAAATCAGTCAAAAATATATGCCCGTCGGGAATCGGTCGGGATATATGCCCGACGGGAATCGGTCGGAAAATTTCCGACGAATGATATCCGTCGGAATTTGGTCAGAAATTCCCGACCGATTTCCGACGGATTTTGATTTCCGATGCGATAGTCCTAATGGGTCAAATCGGTGGGAAATTGATCGGGAAATCCGTTTCCCGACGGCTATGGCCGTTGGAAATCGGCTGTATTCTTGTAGTGTTACGTCATTCATAATTTTGAACAAATTATGTTCCTATATCTAAAGGATAATTTAGTTCCATATTCATTTATGTGTGGAGCTCTATATCCTGCAAAACTCATGCATTCATGAGAGCATATAAGGTTGCAATATATGTTTTCGTAATTGAAAATAATATGCATTGTTTTGGTACTGGACATGAACGTATTCTTTGGTTTTTCAGCCTTGTCCGTGTCGGTGGACTCTCCCAACTATGAAGAGATCATCAAGTCTATTACTTTGGAACAAGCCTTCTCTGAATATCTTGAATACGCAATACATCTTCATAGACATCTTTCTTGCATCCAAGTTAAAAGAGAATCTGCGTCAGGGAGGTATGTTTAATTTCTGTACCTTTACTTTGTTGATTTTGGTTTAAGGAGATTGGAAAACATCGGTTATAGAAACATATTTATCCTAAATTATGAAATTATTTACGTTTATTGTGATTCCTACTTCGGATTATAGAAACATATTTATCCTAAATTCTGAAATTACATTTATTGTGATTCCTATACACGAATTTTGAAGGTTTTGAGAATGATGATGTTGTCGATCGATCGAGCATTGACGGTGAGATTGATGGGCGTGGAAACACACACGTCGGTTTTAAACCGCTAAGACTTCTCATGCAAATGTGCATGCAATCACGGTAGTACTTAGGGTATCGATCCACATAGATTGAAAATTGCACTAAGATTCAAACGGCAAAAAACTAAGCTAGAAAGTAATAAATTTTGGGGGATTTGGTTTTGGAAAATCGTGTGTATCAATGAGTAAAAAGGAAAACCAATTTTTAAGAAATCAATTTTGGAAAAATTGTATTTTAAGATGGTTTTATGAAATATCACGAAAGTGTTAGGTTTAAGGGAATTTCTCGGGGATTAAAAACACGTTTAAAAGCAATTTTAAAAAGAACGTTAAGAGAAAAATTTTAAGGATTCATAGGACTCAAAACACGGTTATGTGCTCGCGCTCCTTTCGAAAGTCACGTACACCGGTTTAACTCTTAGGTTGGTTCCTGCCTTCCCTTTCAACGCAGTTTGATAACATGAGCGTGAATTCTCCTGATCTCCTTTGATCTCCTTTGATCTCTTTAACTCCCAAAGGAGTGGAGAACTTGATGGTCTGGTGGAGAGTTGACGGCACTGCTCCCATGTCGTGAATCTAGGGACGTCCCATAATTGCGTTGTAGGCTGAGGTACATGTAAGTATTAGAAATTTTGTTTGTCGGTTGATTCCTCCTTCATACACAGGTAACACCACTTCTCCTATGGTCTGTTTTACTTCGCCACTAAATCCTACTAACGGCGTAGACTTCCGCGTCAATTGAGCCTCATCTAGACCTAATCCTTTGTAAGCTTCCATGAAGAGGATGTTTGTTGAACTTCCATTGTCAATCAGTATCCTTTTCATCATACAGTTAGCGATCGTCAGAGATATAACTAATGCATCGTGATGCGGAGCTAACACTCCTACACCTTCCTCTGATGTGAAGCTTATTATGCACGTTGGTGTAGCTTCACTCTTGATTCCAATGCTACCTTGTCGTTTCTTGGCAGCTCGGGTGTTCTTCTTAGCAGCTGAATATGATATTCCACTAATTTCATAACCTCCTAAGATCACATTTATGGGGGTGAGGCAGGCTGTGATTTTTTTGGTGTCTTATCGTTGCGGTTGTCGTCAAAGCGGTTTTTAGCTCTGTCAGACAGAAATTCCCGCAAGTGGCCCTTGCTCAACAGCTCGTTAACCTCCATTCTAAGTGAGATGCAATCTTCAGTTCGATGTCCATGATCGTTATGAAAATTGCACCACTTCGAAGTATCACGTTTCTCATCTGGTGTCCTCATTTTTTGAGGCCATCTTACCATTCTACCTAATTGCTTCAACACACCAACTAACTCCACATGAGAGATTGAAAGGTTATTAATGTCAGGCCATGTTGAAGATCGTCGATGAGTGTTTATATCGTCGCTCCTACTAACGCTTTTCTCGCTTCGAGATTTTTGGTAAGGCTATCATCCTTACTTGTTCTTTCATTCCTTAGGACGACGTGGGGAGTATTGGTAGCGATATGCGGGATCTTCTTCCCACTTGATATGTGCCCAAGCTCTAGAGAGCACATCTTCCATAGTTCTACACTGATATTTCGTCAGCTCTTTGTATAGCTCGCCGTCTAGGAGCAGACCCCTTTTGAAGGCTGAGATAGCAGTTTTTGTCACACAACCTGGTATAGAGACCTTCTCTTTGTTAAAGCGTCCCACGTAGTCGCGTAGTGACTCTCCTTTCTTATGTATTACCTCATAAAGATCATCAGACGTCTTCTCCAGTTTCCTGCTGCTTGCGAACTGCTCGACAAAGCGATCTGTCAGTGATGCGAAGGAATCTATTGAAGCATTAGGGAGGTTCGTAAACCACTGGAGTGTCGGTCCTGTAAGACTCGAACCAAATCCCTTGCACATACTAGCCTCACGATATTCCCTGGCAATTGCGGTGGTGAACATCCGTTGCTTGTACTGTGCTATGTGGTTATCAGGATCGGTCGTTCCATCGTACATCTTCATTGAAGGGAATGTGAACTTCTTTTGCATCTCCACGAACGCAATCACGTCTGTGAACGGGGTGTCAGCATAGCAATTAGGAGAACTCTTCGTAATTGGAGGAGCCACTCCGGGAAGTCGTGCTAGTAAGAACTCCATAGCTTCCAGACGTTTTAAGAACATCTCCCTCAGATAGGGGTCTTATGTTGAGTGGCATGTCGCTAGATTGAAAGGTGGAACCGAGGGTCGGGTGACATAGGTCGCTCCGCGAGTACCAGCTTCTGGTATGTTGGTTTGAAGTGTCGATCTGACACTTGGAGTCCCGTCGAGTTGCTGCATCAGATTAACAGGTGCTCAAAACCTAGTGCAAACGTCGACATCAAGGCTTCCATCACCGATGGCTAAGGAAGCATATTAACCTCCTTTAGCGATGCGTTCTCCGCTTCAAGTGATTTCAGAGAAGCGTTCTCTACTTCAAGTTGCACAAGTCGTTCCTCGTTCTGCTTCAACTGGGCGGTGAGTGCCTCCAACTGAGCAGCGGGATCATCAAGGTTGCGAACTGTTGCATTGACATCATCGTTATCTCTTCCGTTCGTCATGGCTCACATAGTTAGAATTACCCCTCCTTTTAGCGCCAAACTGTCTGGGTAAATTTTAACCGGTTCACGTGAATAATTCTACGGAATAACGAGAGGAGATATATCTTATTAATCAACGAATTTGGGTTCTCAACTACCCCGAATTACAAGGAATTGATATCGCAAATCGTTAAAAAACAATCTCTCGGAAGTCGCTTGTTGATGGTTGCGAGCTCTAGTTGGCTTCTCTGTCACACTCTCTGAGATGTGGAGAGAATAAGGTTTTTAGGGTTCCTTTTTCTTGTGTGCCTTCATCGTTTTGGGACCTCTTTATTTATGGATGTCTGATTACCCTAATCCTAGTTGGATTGGGCCTCGTATGTCGGTCACTGGTCCTAGGTGGGCTTGGTGGGCTGGTCGTTGGTCCTAATTGGACTCAATAGGTCCCTCATATGTCCTAATCGGACTCCATAGGTCCCTCATATGTCCTAATCGGACTCCATAGGTAATAGGTCGCCCATAGGTCCCGATTCTTCTTGAATCAAGAGGTTATATCCCAAATGCGAGCTATCATCAACGATATACTAATAATAACGACCTATCGTTAATGACGGTGAATAACGACCTACCGTTAATGATGGTGACTAGTGACTTGCCAGCTTCGGTTTACTCTACCAAGTTTAACCGGAAATGAATTTATTTTTCCCCAACAACGTTGGCAGGATGTTCTATTCAGACTAAACACTCGATTCCCACAATGAAGCAAAACTTGCTGCCTAGTGAAGTGGTCAATTTCTTGTTGTTAGGATTTTAGAAGAATTATTGGGAACATGATGTGTTTAATGTGTTCTTATGAAAGATCTCATTAGAATATTACCATTAAATGTTTGTTCTAATTGAATGCAAAGTAGCAGTGTAGCAATCCTACAAGCTCATAGACGATAAGCTTAGCTAGAAAGTTTTCTTCAAAAATAAATGTGTTTTCAATCCGACGTGATTTCAAATTGAATGCAAAAAATCTAGCAACCCTTCAGATGTGGTAACTTGTTCTCTTAAAAAAAAGATTTGGGAAATTTAAAATCTCACTTTTAGGATATCAAATGCTCTGGAATTTTTTCTAATTACCCTAAGATTTGTACCAAATCCCTTTAAAATTTCCTCAAATCCCAAATCCCTTAAAAAATTTAAGATAAATCAAAATAAATCCAAATCATAGATCCAATATGCCCCCTAAGACTCATAAGCTTCAGTGGTGCCTTTTGTACATTATAAATTGGCAAACTCAAGCATACAAAACAACAACCAAGTTTAGACTAAATAGAACAAACTGATCCGTTGTTCTGTTTGACGAGGTACTCGAACCCAACTGTGCAGTTACAGCGACAGCGAACGAAGGCTTGCTGGTCATCCCACATCATGTGAACCACATGAAGGATGGCGGGAGGAGGCACGAACGAGTAAAGCTGTGTTGCGGAGAACCTGGATGTGGATGGTGAGGCCACAGATGCACACGTAGTCCAACCTCACGAGCTTCTCATTCCACAAAGAGGTGAACCTGTGTGACATCCTGTAACAAAGAAGAAGATTACTAATCAATAACAAATCGAAATAGTTCTAAACTCTAGAAATATCGCATCACCAGACCCGGTCCGTAGGGCATGCGAGCTAGGCGATGGCATAGGACCACCATCTTTTTTAGGTTTTTATGGGTCACATATTTAGTTTTAGGTTAATAGTTTATAATGCACAAAATTTGAACTCCATGTTTTTATTTAAAATATTATTTTGTTACTAAAAAATCCAATTGGTTTGTGTCACATTATTATTTATCTAAAGACCACTGCAAAAAAAATTGAATGATTTAGGAAAAAATGCAAAGAGGATTATTTTCCAGAAATAGTGTTTTGTTCTTTTTTCCGATTTACTGTATTTTTTTCAGAAATGCAAAAAAAAAAAAAAAAAATTAACTGCAAAATTTGTAATTTATAAAGGGATCACATTTTTTATTGTGCCTCGGACCACCATTTCTGTTGGACCAGGGCTGCGCATCACAATCAAATTTAGAAACGATCTGAATACACCGGCAAAATTTATACATCTTTACCAGTTCACAACAATGATTGAACGACCAAAGGAACCAAAACGAAACCGACCAATGGATGGCGTGACGAACGACAAAACGAAACGTTGGGGATTTCGATGTCGTTCAATGACTTTAGAAATCTCGATGGGGATTTCGATGTCGTTCGTCACGCCATCTATTAAAATTCATACTTGAGTTTTGATTTAGATTTTGATTTCTCGATGGGTATTTCAGAATTTACACTCGTTTAAAATTTTGTAGCATTTAAGAATTCGATCTCTTTTAAGAATCCTATGAGTTTTTTGTTTATGTTTCTGATGCTTTATGTTGCTTTTAATATCTAGTGATCCATGTTTGGACATTATTACTTATCATATGATGTTTACGGTGTTGGTATGATCTTTAGATGCCTTTAAGAGGATGAATCTAGATGAAAACGGCGTGGTGAAATCGAATCCGTATCCAGATCGTCATGGTGAACGAGATTGCCACTTCTATCTAAGAACTGGTCTGTGTGGCTATGGAAGCAGTTGCCGTTACAATCATTCCACTCATCTTCCACAGGTGAGAAAGAAAATTATCTATATGGTTGAGTCTAAATTGGAAATAATCCTCTTGTTTTAGTTTTTGAGCTTACTGTTTTCGAACATCTTATGTACTACAAAGAGGAGCATGGAGAGATTTGGTGATGCAATCTTGAAAACGCAGTTTACATCTTTGGCCCGTCAACAAACGAAGCCAAATTGTCGAAGAATCAAACCCAAAAACCCAAAGAGGTTCTAGAAGACAATCAAATCATGGATATATCAAGAAGTTGTCTAGGTACAAAGAATCAATCACTATTAATGGTGATAGCTAAAAATCAGCAAGAAAATCTTTTTTATGATTTTGTAATTAATTTGATTTATTTAGCATTTATGTAATTTTTTTTGTCTGGCCACCAAATTTTGTAACTCTATAAAAGAGTATTCACTCTCATTGTAAAAATCAAAATTGAAGTTAAAAGAAATAGAAAAGCCATTCGGCTCCCCGTTTAAAATTCTCTTTGATTAGAGATTATTTTTATTTTTGTTGTATTCTATGATTGTGTTTCTAGGTTGTTTGTGAGATTCAAACAGTCTGGTTCGTATGTTGTTGTGGATTCAACGAAAAAAATCTCCATTTCCATCGTCACCATCGTTCCACCATCCATTTCAAGCCGTAATCATTTCATATATTTATCTTGGTAAAATACCATATTAATACACCAACTTAATTTCTATTACCACTTTAATACACTAACTATTTCCGTACCTAGAACAATACAAAAACTAATTTTTTTCCTAGTTTAAACCATTAACTGTTAACCGTATACTTAGTTTACAATGTTCACGAAACAGACGTTAACAACACTATGACGATATTCGATTCAGACGTTACCACTTTAATACACAAAACAGACGTTAATTTCTATTACCACTTTAATACACCAACTATTTCCGTACCTAGAATAATACAAAAACTAATTTTTTTTCTAGTTTAAACCATCAACTGTTAACCGTATACTTAGTTTACAATGTACACGAAACAGACGTTAACAACACTGTAGACGATATTCGATTTCCGTTTTAAAATTAACCTTGATTAATATTTAACTACACACGTGATCAATTAACCCGATCCGACCTGTGTAACATCCGCCCGCCCAATTAAAACCCACCCAATTAAAATCCCGACCAAACTTAAAAATCTCCTAATTAAAGAGAACCTAAACTCTAAAAACATTCTAAACTCCCATTGGCAAACATCAGCTAATCTTGATGGATTACGAGCTATATATCGGCGAATTCTAATCAACAATGAAGCTACGAATCTATTTGAGGAATCAAGTGTCTGTGTTCTTTTTTGATTTTACGAGAAGATGAGGTACGAAACAGTAACAAGTGGTTTTGATTTTTAGAACAATTCTACTGTGTTTTTGTCATGTTCTATGTTTATTTCCTCCACTCCTAGATACAATAATAATCTTAACATACGTTTCTTTCCTCTTAATCTCTTTTGATTTTTTTTTTCTTTAAAGTTTCCCCCTTTTCCCAATTTTGATTTTACAATAAAAATTGTTGTTCTCGATTTTACAGTAACCACGATGATTTTTTGAAGACGCACATTACGTATGTGGGTATAATGCCATATAGAGTCCTATTCGGGTGGAGTTTCTGTCCAAGATGTAAAGCACTGACCCAGATCTTCTAACTTTTTAATTTTTTGAGGACTTCATCAAAGATAGAGGAAATGAGAGCAAGGTAGAGCAAGTTTGGTAAACTAACCACTGAAGATATTTCTGTGTCAAAATCGATCTACAAAGACAAAGATTCCGAGATTAGGAAGTTGTGTGAAGAAACTAAAGGAGTTGGAGAGGTTGATTTGTTTATTGCTAGTGGTGAAATGGCTGATGTGGATTTTAGCGTGTATGTTGATGGAGAGGCTAACGTTGAAGAAATTGCAACAGCTCCTCGCATCTCCACACCTGTAAAACATTCTCTCTGGATTATCTTCCGTCCAAGCTTTTATCACCATCGCCGATTTCCCAATTCATCAATCGTTGTCCCAAAACTCATTCCTCCACTGCTTGCATTCGACCCACTTCCAGAATTTTGGCTTCGATTCATCCTCTTTAGCCTCGTCTCCTCCCTATTGTAGTGTCTTCTCTCTCTATTGCAAATTTTTGTGAGCTCTTGAAAAATTGGGTTTGTATTTGGGGATCTTTACTAAAAAGGGGAATTTTTTAGCATGTGTGGTAATAGTTAACTCATGGTTTAGAGACTAAACGACATAACACGTCGTCTACAGTGGCATTGATGTTAACGTGTTGTCATAAAATGGATAAACAATTACCAGTTTGGTGGTTTAAATTGGAAAAAACAAAATTCGTCTATTGTTCTGAGTACGAAAATAGTTAGTGTATTAAAGTGATAATAGAAATATAAGTTAATATATTAATATGGAATTTTCCCATTTATTTTCGTTCTTAGTTTTCTTAAAAACCAAAACCATAGTATTTCGTTTTAGCTTGATTTTATTCTTATTAATTTGTTGTACATTATAAGATCTCTGTACATCATAAGACATGACTAGCTGATCCCAATTTAGATCATGAGTGATGGATTTATCAGATAGTTTATGTTTTTATTAGTCAGAAAATTATTTGGCATATAGTTTATTGAATTAACCAAATACATTTATCCCCCGATGGAATCTTCTTGTATTATTTTTACGTTTTAATAACGAAATCCAACACCAACAATGTGTCAACTAGTTATATGTGATTATGTTTTAATCTAACCACAAGTTAGAGAACTGTGTCAAGTTTTTCAAAACATAAAAATAAACTTTCGTTTCCAAGGTCATTGCATGTGAAAAGATCGGCCGCCATTGGAATTGATTAGTTGAAGCTTCAATAGTTACCATGTAACCGAAATTTGGGTAAATGTGATCATAAATGACTAAAATGGGTGCAGAGAATGCTCACTAGAGCTCAGAAGCACGTATTACGTATAACATGACGAGTTAGGGGTGTGTACTCGTTGTGAATGGATAAGATGGAGGTGAATGTGATTGGGTCCCCGACCCTGAGTGGCCATGGCTGTGAATGGAATCGTTGATATATATTTGTTTAGTTGTGTATGGTTGGATGAGACATAAATGAAAGTTTCACCAAGTATTTATTGCTTATGCACATTTTTTTACAAAAATATTTTACTGATCAGAATTTGGGGTAAAAAATCTAAGCTTGCGAGATCACGATGGAATTCAAAGCTAGTTTGGATATCTTGAAAAACAGATGTACGACTTTCGTAAGCATTTAGGTCTAGTAGATTGGTTTACAAATAACAAGATTTTTTTTGTGCTATATTAAATTACTTTTGAAAATGATATTACATTAATTTATGAAACTATAAATAAATAATGGGTTTAAAGCATGATATTATTTTGGTTAGTTGAAATAGTTTAATGTTTTAGGTATATTAGAAAATTTGGTGAGTGAACTAATCGACGGCTATTTTCATTTTGAAATGTTAGCCGAATGGTAAAAATGTGGATCACTCACTATTTATAAAAGTATATTATATATATATATATATGTATAAAGTGTGCATAAGTAAAATCATAGTAAACTCGAAAGACTTGATGAATCAACTGCTTTGTCATCCGTACAACAAGCCGCGTATGTCTTTTCTTTTTTACTGCAATCTAATACATTCAATTAAAATATAGTTATAAATTAATAATATAGTTATTGGTTATAAGAGTTGGTGGTCTTTTTGGTGTATTTTTAGTCGGAGTTTCAAGGGTTTTTACCTCGAGTCTATGTCTTCTCGAGTGCTTCGTTTTTTTGGTTTGGTCGTGGAGTAGTTATTGGCTATGTTCTCGCTTTGATCTTACGTTTGTTTCTGCTGGTGTTGTTGCTATTTTGAAATAGGATTATTTTAATATTCAGGTTTAGTTTTTCTTGAGTCTTGTCTCTTAGTTCAGTTTTGGAGTCTACAATTTTTTTGGAAATTGTCATAAGTGAGAATCGAGTTAGCAGTCAGTTTTAGTGTTTTTGGTTCATTAGCTATTAATTCTTGTTTGGGCTTTGTTGGAGATAAATGATTTCTCTTAAGACAGACGAATCACATGATGGCACGTGTCATAGTAAGGTAGACGACAATTTATTCTAAAAGTGCACCACTAAGAGAGGGTGCAGTTACAAGGCTAGATGGTCGAATAGTACGTAGAGCAGGTTAGGACAGGTTATGAACCACCACCTTTTTCCAAAACCATTCTCGAATAGCGAGAGTGGAAAGTAAGGAGATGAGTGGTCCCGAAATGATAAAGATTCACCTTTTTCTGAACCCGCCAACTCGTGTCATGTTACCTGGAGAGTGCGATAGTAGGCAGATGAGTAATTCAGACAAGAACATGTTGACACCCCAACTACATCAATATAAACCGGGCAGCAATGTCCGAGAAAGTAAAATCCTAAGCAACCGGGTAGCAATACCCGAGATGGTAAGGAAAACCCAATATCCCTTCTAAGGTCATCGGGAAAGGTAAAGGACAATACTATATGCGAGATTGTCTTTATTTTCTCTCCATAAACAACACTTCGTATTTTGAAATAAATGCGCCAAAGGCTTAGCAAAAGATTCGTACTACATGGTATCAGGCGCACCGAGATGGACGAAAGCGACTCGTCAAGGAGCCTAGAGAGACGTGCAGCATGGGACGCACATACCACGCAACACCAAAACTGGTGAAACATAGTACAAACAATTCAACATGGGATAGAACCGTTCGATGGCATGTCTTGGAGCAGAATAGCATTCAAGTGCAGTGTACCAGACTCCAGCTCATAGGATCCATGATCCGACCCGGCATCCGGAAATACAACCCGGTATACGATTCGGGTCAGGTAATCTCTATAAAAACTTATGCACTCCTCGGAGGCAACTTTTATCCTATTAAAAACACTACACACTTAAACACTATTATTCTCTCAAAATACTGAACCTTAGCCGGAGTCTCCGGACGTCTAAGGACGATCATCTTCCGGCCGTTTCTTGGCTGGATTCACCTCAAATCTCTCATTTCCTCCAACTTCTTTCATCGAAAAACTCCACCTAAACACTGGATACTTTGCATATTCGGACCCACAGTCACTTAACCCGTCTTGTTTTCCGATTCTTTCCGGACTCGATACCAAAACCGTAGTCCTTCTTTCTCTCGTTTATTGACTTGAGAATCGGAAAATCTTCGGAAAATACTAACACGTTGTTTTTGTGTAGAAGAACTGTTTTCCAGAATGACAGAAAAAACTCCGAAACATGCTTGTTTTTTCTTATTTTGATTTTTGTTTTTACGTTTTTCCCCCTTTTTTTGAACGATTGTCTACGGAAATATAATCTTATTCTGCCGGTTTTGTGTTTCGTTAAACTCTTGGGGTGTGTCTCTAATAAGATATTTTTTTATATATTTTTTGGGTTTCGAGTCTTTAAAAAACGGAATATGAATTTAGTCTTACGAAATGCCTAAAAGGCTAAAACACGAGGAGGAAAAGTCATGTGATGGGACCCCACTTGTAAACAGAACCCAACAATTTTAGATTCAATAACGACCTTCCATTGTCTATCTACATTCTACCCAACTTGGACCGAAAAATTAGGCTGATTCATCTTCATTGTGCATTGAGCGTGTTATCCACGCTCGACCTCTTCCCAAAATTTATTATTCAAAAATCTATTTTGACGAAAGAAAAAGCCACCGGTAATTTCTTTTGAAAGTTTCCACATATAGATTACACGTAAAGAAACGAATATACATCTTCGATTTACTACTTTTATCTTTCGGTGAATTATTACTAAAATATTGTTTCTTTTTCTTTATTTTTTTGTATTATTTTTAAATATGGAAGAAATAATAGAGTGATTTACTTGTGAATGACTTTTTATCATGTGAGTATCTGACATGTCTTGTCTCATAAGTTTTGCAAGTTGTCATGATTTTCACGCGCACGAAAAGACCAGAAACATTGAAAACGGAAAACAACAAAAAAAATAAAGTATGAGCAGTTGAATTCTACTATTTTACCCTTATGGCTGATAGCACATAAAATACTGATGGTTCATGGAAAAATTAACGATAATCTTTTCTCTGGTTTGGGTTGTTGTGTTAATACGGATGAAGATATATTGAGCTAAGAGACAATTGCGTAACATTTTTCTCTACACACAGAGTTAGAAGCTCTAATATGAGCGATAAAATGTATGTTAATGCATCAAGAGGTCTCCATTTTTTTTCAAACAGACATTCTAGAACTTGTGAAAATGACGACAAATCCAATAATTTAGCTAGCATTTTCGACTCAACTAACATAGTTTTTAGGTCTAAGGGCAGAGTTTGTTTATTTTTTTCTTATTCATTTTTCTCGTACTTATAATGTAAAAACATACTATTATATAGCTAAATCTCACTCTTGTGTTTTTTAGTTTTGTATACTCGGTCTTTTCGGTTTCGTTAACCAAACTATTTTATTAATATTGTATTATATATGTTAAAAAAAAACAAACAAAAATCTCAAGTTGGCGTCTCACGCGACCAGAAAGCAACTTGGACTTTGATTTCCAAAGAAAGCCACCGAAATTCTTCACGCTTTCCTTTTTTTCCAACGCGGTCTCGTTGTATATAATAAGCAAAACCTCTTCGTCATAAAAACTCACAAAGATCTTTCTAAAGTTCTAAAACTTTCAAATTCTCTTGTTTTGTTTTATTATCTTTGATTCTCATCATGAATTCGATGTTCAGTGCCTTTGACGCCCTCTTCGCTGAGGTTATGGGAAAAAACCTTATGGCTTCTTCGTTTAATGCTACCGCTACTGCCACCGCCAAACCTGCCGCACCGCAAACGCAGAAGAAGGAAAACGCAAGTAGCAATAAGATGGGTTTGGTGCAGAAGACTCCGAGGTTTGCTCTGGAGCTAGACGGTCTTCATTTCTTCGAGACAATAGTCCGTTCTTGATTTTGATTATTATTGATCCGTTCTTATTGCTTGACCTCAAGATCAGAAACATTTTTTTCTCCAGAGTTTGTTGTTATTTTTTTTTATTCTATTTATTCATTATAACATGTGATTGTGAATACGTTTCGGAATATCGATCCATTTAATCGGGTTTATACACATATAATTTCTTTGCTCGTCTCTCTTCTTCTTGATTCGGTTAAAAATTGAACCAGAAATACCAAACCAAAAGCGAGATTAGGTAAATCCTATTTGATGAAGTGGCGTAGTTTCATGTTTATTTGATTTTTTTTTTGGTCTTTATAAGATAAATTTAATCCAAACAATGGATTATGGAACAAAGATGGTTAAACTATTCTTGTTTATTTAAGTACAAGAATAGATTCGTTTGAAAATTAAGAACCTATAAACAGAATTAAAACCAAACCAAAAGCCATAAGTAAAGTTCAAAACACGCAAATGTGAAATTCGTCAAATAAATAAAGTTCAATCTTGCCAAGGTGTTGGGTGTATGAACATGAAAACTAATCTTGAAAAACAAACCATGAAACTATTCAAACAAAATCCGTTTATATAACAACAAACATTAATCACAATTCACACTTCCCATTTTTAATGGTGAATCCTAAAAACATTTAATTTAGTTCAAAGAAGTAAAAAAGACTCTTCAAAAGTTATAGTTGATTTATATAATCTAGGTTTGTTTATGTTTGACTCGTTCTAGCTAACTCTACGACAGGAAACTTTTCAAAAGTCAATAATTGTGTATTCTAAGAAATAGTTGTCATTAACTGCGATTAAAAGTCAATGATTTCAGTAAACATTGGAGGCTGTATAAGCTCTCTTAATTCACTACTAGGCTCTGGAATCACTTAGATTTACGAGTGGTATAGTTGTATAAGACGATAAAATTATTGTTGCACTACAAAAAAATCCACAAGGAAATTAATATATCTATGAAACCATTACTGGTGAGGTCCATAGGCTGTTGATTTTCATTGGTGCGATCACTATAGTATCATCTAAATTCAATATGAGATTTGAATGTAGTATATAAATTATTTAAAAACAATTAAACAATGAGAAACTTACTATAATGACTCTAATTAAGGTTTTATTACTAGCATAATTTTCAAATGTTGTAGGTTATTCTAGTAATTTTAATACCTAAACAGTCGTTTTAAAGTTATTGTACAAAAAAGTTATTATGAAAATACCATTTTTTTGTACCTCAACAAAAAGTGCACTTATTACGAAATTGTCACCATTTTTCCAGAAAAAAATAAATAAGTTTGTCGTTTTGGCAGATTCATTAATTTATTTCAGAGTTTTTTGCATCATTTATCACTTATTTTAAGTTTTTTAAAAGTTTTTTAGCACTTTGAAATGACACAAAATATTTATATATTACTAGAATAACTTTTTAATGGTAGGAGATTTAAATGAAGAAATCTTCTTCAATGGTGTTTCAATTTTATCTTCAAAATGATGTAATGAATAGCTTTTCATATTTTGAAGGTGAACTTTTTATTTACAAAATGTGTTTTTTTTTTATCCAATTAATTTTAAAACTTCGTGTTTTTTGTTATCAAATCAATTTATAAATTAAAATGCAATAATAACATATATTAAATAGAAAGTACAATAACATATATAGCCTACAATAAAAATTGAAATACATAATTAGTACTAAAATTGTAAATAATAAAACTTAACACAACGTAGACTAACAATTTAATAATTAGAAAAACCGTTTCTAGATCCATTAAGATCATTACAATATTTTTTTTCAACTTACATAATGTAATGTAGTTTTTATATATATAAAGTTATATTTCCTCACTTCTCGTTCCGCCACCTCAGCCTCCATCTATGCATCCAACATTACAAAAAATAGACTATAAGATAAAACTTTAGAAACTTCAAAATATCTATTTAAAAGAATTGGTCATTGCCCACTCTTAATATTTAAATTCGTTAATATTAAATTTTCAAAAATATTAAATATGGTTTTAAAAAAAGATCCACGTTACGAACCCGACTTCAAAACCATCTTTCCCGACGCAAATTTATGAACCCTAAAATTAAGATGTCGAAGACCCCACGAAAAAAATCAAATAACGCGATGGAAACAATGACTATTAATTGCAAGTTATTCCTCCTACCAAGCTTAAATCAAATCTATAACTTTGATTTGTTTGAGAAAGCTCAAATCATCTCATCTCTCTTCGTTTAACATTGTTCCGGTCAGAGGATTTAAAATTCCAAATTTTTTTTTTTTTTTCCACTTATGTTTCATGAAAACTGGTTTCCCAGTTCATCTTCTGTTTCATCAAAAAAATGGCAACCACACTCATGTCCATCCACATCCTTACTACCAATCTCTAATTCATTGAATATTCTGAATCTGCAGGCGTTTGAACGGGCTCACTTTAATGCCACCTTCAATTTTTTCGCAAAGCTACCTCCTTATATATTACGATCTCCACCGTAACGGCAACAACATAAAGACATCAACGTATTATAAGAGGCTATTTGCTGCACCCTCCACTACTCCACCATTAATTTGAATTACATTTCATACAGACGTTCCTATATATATTGATCTCCAATGCTAACCTCTTATCTCATTCATTTCTCACTCTCTAAATAATCACTCTCTCAAATCAGCCAAAGATGAAAGAACCCTAGCTATGTTGCATTTTCACAGCTCAAGTCTGGTCGTGGTGTCCATCGTGTTGTAGTTAGGTTGCTCCGATTATGGGCTGCTTGTAAGGTCAAAAAAGGAGGGGAGCTGATGGGCGTAAAATGTCTACGTCGTCATCCTCCTTCTAGACAAAAAGGTAAGCTACAATTTCTAAACAAAAACTAATTTTCCAATAAACGATTACTCATATTTAAATATTTGTTTCTTAGTCTATACAATGATGCAGAGTTCCATAGAAGTCCACCACCTGCCAACTTTTGATCATTGCTGCAGGAGGAATCATTGTATGTTATCACTGGAAACAAAGCAAAGCCAAGGCAAATTGATCTTCCGATGATGGCATTCATAGATCTTTTTTAAAATAATTTATTCCAAGGGTTTTTCCCTTAACAAAAGCCTAAAGTATAATACCCCGTTTTGTATAAAAAACAAACAAAATTAACAATCACAAATATATTTGACTCAAAGATTTAATATCTTCCCTATTAAAAAATCAACTAATTTCATAATAATGATCACGAAAGGAAAATTAGGAGAAAATGCGTACAATTCACTAAACAAACAAATTTACATGATCATAATTTTAGAAATAAAGAAAAACCAAAAAAAAAACAATTACCAGCTTTTAATTTGAGAAAGATAATACAATTAACTACGAAACAAAGAGAACTAAAATAACATTAAACGATACATATAGTTTATAAAAATTGATTAACACGTCTGCGCGTAGCGCGGATCACACCCTAGGTTTTCAAATAGTTTTTTTTTGCTATTTAAAATTATGTGTTTTTCTTTTATCAAAACAATTTATAAATTAAAATGCAATAATAACATATATTAAATAGAAAATACAATAACATATATATCCTACGATAAAAAAATTGAAATACATAATTAGTACTAAAATTGTAAATAATAAAACCTAACACAACGTAGACTAACAATTAAATAATCAGGTAAATCGTTTTAGATCCATTAAGATCATTAATTTTGTTTTTTCAACTTACGTAATGTAATGTAGTTTTATTTATATAATAAAGTTTTAGTTTCGGTAAAATCATGATTATTGAACAATTGCTAAAAATAAAAAAGTTGGTAGAAAATGTAAAATTGAAAAGTAAAAGGTATTGTTAACAATTAATAATAAAATGGAGATAGAAGATATTTGGGATAAAATGAGAATGTCAAGAGTTTTATGAGTTTAACAGTTAATGATTTTTAAATTAATGGATGTGTAAAATGTTTATTTTTAATTGAAAAAAAAATCAAAATGACAAGTTAGTGAGTACTAAGGAAAAAAAGGATTACATGTCTTTTAAATTAAAATTTGAGTCATTCTAATAAATCTGACATGAGTAAATCATTCTAATAATTTTCCATAAAATTAGAGTCATTATGAGTAATTTTTCTTAAACAATTGGCTTATATCCTAAAAATTATTTAGGATAGAAGATATTTGAAAGAAGGTATATAAACAAGATTTTTTATTGTCTACTATAATTCTCACACGTATATTTGTTGGATTATATTAATGGTAACGATAACAGTACAAACCATTAGATTACAAAATATGCAAATCTCAACATATTGTATTTGTCAAGACTATATAAAAGATCTCAAATTTTCGTATTCATTTGGAAATTTTAGATTTTTTTTTTTGACAACATCGTAAATACTTAGAATGATTCGGAAATCCAAACTGAGATACTTAGATTTTATTGAAAAAATGGTGTACTATACACAACGGATAGATCTTGACAGATTAATACGGTTGCATCACAAAAAAACAACAAATTATTGTATAACATATATGGTTACGACAAACGGCTCAACATATATTATATTAAACTTTCCAAAACAATTGCATCCACAATACGTAAAAAAAAAAGTTACTCATTAGGAATCAAATCTATACATCATTTGGAATCTTTGGATCAAAAGTTTTCCATGAAAATATTTCTTCAAACCGACTTCAAACTGTGTTGAACAACTGACTTTGGATATTAAATCGTGTTGAATAACCGAACACCCATTAGAAGGAACATTAAAGAGCCATATGTAGAAGACTTATGCCTTTTTGACGTTTTTGGATAATGACATATTCCGTTAGATCTATAAATGGTAGCATGAATTGAAATTGGCGTGTTTGATATTGCACAAAAACTTATTTTCAGGAAAATTTAACTGCTAAGTACAATAACAAGCTAATTGAAAATTAATTAACAAATTATTAACTTCTAGTATCTCCTTAAATTAGTATCAACCTCTAATAGATATTTTATAAATCCATATAACAAACCATAATAGCTTTGTTATTATTCTTACCACACTAAGAAAAACGTTAAAATAAAAAGATCAATACTAATTATGGTGATTAGCTATTTGCTAATTAGTTAACAAAATCTTATGAAGATCAATAGTCTCCTTAAATTAGTAGCAACCTCTAATAGATAGTTTATAATTCCATAAAAACAAAACTTGATATAGTTTTCTTTTTTATTCTTACCGAACGAAATAAATGTTAAAATTAAAAGCAAATTAAAGACATAAGATATTCAATACAATATAATGGAAAGAGATAAAGTTATACGTAAATTTATTAATTTTCAAATGTAGATGCATGGCCACAATGATTAAGCTCTATGCATATTTTCACATTACATACCACACACACATACATATATATATAGCAATCCGTATTTAGTATCCTTGACACTTCGCGCCTTTAAATGAGCAAATACGATCCATCATATCCTTACTATTGGAATGGACATTAAACATCCCACTTTTTGAATCGATGCATATATTTCCGCAAACTTCCTTGCATATTTCTACAGTAATTCATGGGTGTCTTATACAAAAGTTTGGGATGCATTGCTTTACACAATCATCTATTGATGACTTGTTCGAATGAGAGGTGTGTACCAAAAACATCATCATGAACATACCAACAATCATCGAAACGCTGCATATTTTCTTCGACATTTGAGACATAGATGAGGTGTGACTGCGATTGATCTTAATAATATTCGTCTTAGTTGATTTATTTGATGTGATAGAGGAAACAAATTGGTGAATAATTTCAGGAAATGTTTAGTAGCTTTAGCTAATTTATATAGTAAAATCGTTTTCTCTATTTTAGAAAATGATTTTATTGTTACGAACTTGTTGTTTTTGGTTATTTCTTGTTATTTTTGTTTATTTGTATGTTTTATTTTCTATATTGATTTAATTTATGGCTAGTAAGTGATTATACCAAACTATAATCGAACTCGTTTTTAACAATTTATTCACGTTTTTTCAGTTTTTATACAAGTCACTTTTAACTAACTCTCATTACAAATTTACGATTTCGAATCAACAAATAAATTATTATACCAAAAAGACAAAAAAAAAAAAAATCAACAATGAACTTTTTGTCTTCTGACTTTGTTACATTTAGCAAGAAACAAAATAGTCGTGATCAGATGAAACTATGCCCATTAACAAAATTGAAAATTTGATTTTCAAATGGATCCAAATTATTGCATGCTTCATTTTAAGAAAAAAAAGTGAAATAATTGTATAAACCGAAGAACACAATCGCCTTGTGAAATGCCAATATACTAAATCTTCTTTGTAAACATGACTAAAAGGATATCCGCCATGTCAATAAATTCCGAAGCATGTTTAAATTACAATGTTTAGTTTTTATTTAGGTCTATATATTGATTTGCCTTGCTTTTAAGGCTCCGAGTAAATTTTATTTTTATTTTTTCTTCAAACCAAATATATGACCTAATTTTGTTTTTGTTGCTGTCTACGAACAAATGCCCTAATTAACACCAAAATGAACCAAACATTTGTTACGAAGGGAACCAAAGAGAAAGAAACATGAATCAAATAAATGATGATCATACTCGAATCTTCAATACATACTCGAACGATAACTATTTGAAATCTTGAGCATGATAAAATCTTGAACACAAACCTGTTCCATTCCTCTTCTATAATAAGGTTTCACAAGGGTTTACCATTAATTAATTGGATGATTAAATTAGGTTCATCAACAAAGTCCAACCTTAAAATTTCTAAAGGTCGTCTCTTGTTAAATTGCCACATCTCACGCAAAACCAATTGAGAAAATAGTTCAACGCGCGTGGGGGTTAACACGCGCTTTTAGAAAGAAAATAAAATTGGAAATTTTCAACTTTGGACTAACTCAAATTCTTCGCTTTCCTTATCCAACACGGCCAAGTTTCGTCGCGTCTTTAAACAAAACAAAACCAAACCTTTTCTTCTTCTTCATAAAAACCCATCAAGATCTTCTTCAAGTTTTCAAATTTCAATCTCTCAATTCTCGTGATAATGAATTCGATGTTCAGTGCCTTCGACGCCATGTGTGCAGAGATCATGGGGAAGAAAGTCACGGCTGATTCTTATGTCTGCAACCGCTCTGAACGCAGCGCTGCTTCTTCCGGCGGCGGCGGTCAAACATCGTCTTCGCTGAAGAAAGATGATGAAAAAGCTGCCGATTTGGCGACGAAGCAACCGAGGTTTGCTTTAGAGCTTGACGGGATTCATTGCTTCGAGACCATTGTTCGTTCTTGATTCAACCAAGAAAACAAGATTTTGCTGAGTCTTTTCTTCGTTTTTTGTTCAATTCCTTTAATGTGATACAATTTTGGGAAAACTCAATTCTTAATCAGAATCATCCATTGGTGTGATTGATTCATCTGTTTTGCGGTTTATGTCTAATTGCTCGTGTTTCCTTTTCTAATTCTTGAATATGTATATATCAAAAAAAAAAAGATTTTTTTCTTTCTTTGTTTCTGTTTTCTGATTCTCTCTTAAGCAAGAATCGATTCCTCATATCAAAGAACCAAACTTTGAAAGAATCCTGCATTATCAATTTAGGGGTTTATGATTTAGGAGGCAAAAATTGGGGCTTTAGATGATCCCTGTAATGTTAAACATGAAACATCATCATCATAACCTACACACTAATCAATCATAAAGAAGGAAGCTGAAACTATACATTAATTGGTCAAGAGCTTTTGTAGTTTAGAAACTGGTGTGCCAGATTGCTCCTTCGCCTTCTCCGCATCGTTGATGTACTTCAAGCATTCTTTCCACAGATTTGCAGATTCCGCTGCAGCTCCAGTCGAACGATGCTGCGCAAGGGTTTCCTGCTTGACCCTTCCATTCACAATCTGCACACACACACAGACGGAAAAAAAAAGAGTTGCCGTTTTAATTCAACTTGATTCTTGAATCTGAATTGGTTATTTGATGTGTTGTGTGCAATGGGGAATAGCCAGATTTTATGTTTTTACCCAAGGGTGTTCCGCAGCAGAGGCTTCTATCATCGATATGTTCAACATCGAGACCAATAAACCATGATCCTAAAGAGACATCTTCATTTGCATATTTGTGAAGCAGTTGCCTGAAAAGTAAGTTAAATTGGGTGAATTGGGATTTGAGAATAGGAGAGGATGATTGTAAAGAAACCGAGGTGAGAGAACTCACCGGTTTACTGAGATATAAGTTGCTAAGTCTTTGGAGATGGCATAGATTTGTCCAGTAGCGTGTCTGAAGTACTTGTTTCCTTCTTCACCAAACTTCCAATATTCTGGCTCATGGTATTTGACTCCTCTGCAACACGATATTCGAAGAAAACGTCAAAGATCTGTGTAGAAAAACATGAGCTTGTGACAGACTTTGTTGCTTACTTTTGAGCAAGGACAGGTCCAGACTTCATGCAACCAATGTACACCCGCGGTTTTGATCTGTGGCGAGCCAATGTAGAACCAAGCATTCCTGAACGATAACTAAAGTTTGATTAAGCTTTTCTTGGAACAGATGCTTTGAAAGACACGAATGCTTTATGTAACTGACCGAGATTTACATGAACATCATCATCCACTTTGATGTAGAAGTCTGCATCCCATTTTGCAACAGCAGATGAGAAGTATATTTGGGTTTTAGATGATAATTCATGATAGCCTTCTATGTGATTCTGCAACATATAACTTTGGATCGTCAAACGGAAAAACAAAAAATAAACGTGAGAAATATAAGCATATGGGAGAGCGGATTTACCAGGCGAAAAAAGTCCTTGTGCTGTTCTTCTTCGGCTTCAATGGTGTGGTCCAAGACTCCCCCAGGAGAAGAACTACTAGAAAGGATTGATAAATCAAACAACAGTCAATTTAACTCAATGTTTGAAACTAAAGACAGGTTCAAATTCTACCTGTGACCGATGACAAATCGCATTATGATTCCTTTCTCTGTCTCTAGCCTTTTCAATTCATTCCCTGCAAAGGATTCAGCAAAATCTTTTAACACTTTTGCTACATCTGCTATGGAGAAAGAAGAGCTAGGTTTGTGCTTGAGGAACCTTTAGGTAGCCAGGTTCCTCTTATCGAGTCTCTTCGTTTTCTGCTACTGAAAGCAGTCATGATTCCCATCACAAAGAACATACGAGGCCGTTGATTTGATTGGTCTGCTACTGATTTTGCAACAGTTGGAGATCCATCTCTACCGTCAGATCTTGCTGCTCGAGCTGTGGCTAATTCTACTTCAAGCGACGAAATCGTCTTGTCTAATGTCCTGTACATGAAATGCATAATCAATTAATGCCATAAAGCCATCTATAAGATCAAAAACATGTTGCAGTGAGACCAAGAAACTTACTTGATAACATCATGAGTATGTGAAACTCGAGATAGAATGTCTCCTTCCTGGACAGAAGAATTATGCCAAGCTTACATTAAGTGGAAAAAACTGGGGGATGTAACACACAAATGTTTGTCTGATTGTTACTCGCCTTCCTCTCGCAATCAACAAGAGGATGAAGTGATCTAGCTTGATCATTCTGCTCAGACGAAGCTCTCTCATTGCCATCTACGGTCTCAGAAGTTGCTAATATCCTAAAGAAAGAAAATGTGTAAGATTATAAGCTAACCATCAACCAAAGGGCTTTAAAGTTCGATATAGAACCAGTTGGATCGCTAAAGCTAATTAAGAAATGATCTTCTGAAATTGCCTAATTATGATGGAACCCAAACAAGAAAAACATAATCTTTTCATTAGAGTATCCAACTTTATGCAAAGTTCTGCATCAGAATGTTCCAGATTCACCAATGTGGAGACCGAACTTACAGTAAAAGAGAAAAAGTTGCGGAATTTTTTGCTACATCTAAACGAAATCTCCTAAATTTCATTAACAGTAACAGCTGAACTAAAAAAGCTGCAGGTTCACATGGAAACAAGACAAGATTCCGCAGCAGTAGCACTGAGGAATCGAAGAGATAGAGAGAGAGAATCAAAGAACCTGTTAACGACAAGAACACCGAGGACGAAGCTAGAAATGCAGAGAAGAAAAACCCATCTCGCTGAAACTCCAGAAGTTCCAGATTTCTGATGCCTTCCCATTCCCATTTGTTTTTATTCTTATACAAAAAAACGTTTCTTTCTCAGAGGAAAAAACTCTCAAGAGAAGAGAGAAAGCTTCTTCCTTTCTTTTTTAAGGTTGTCCAGAGAAAACAACAGGTTAACTCAATGACATCATCGTCTTCTCTCGGAAGAGAAAAAAAGAAAAAAAGAAAAAAACCCCAATAATGTCTGTAATTGATTCCTACTTTTCTTTTCTTTCTTTTTTTATCTTTTTCACCACTCCCTATTTTGCAGTAGACTAATTTCAAGAAAAGGAGAGTTTTCTTTTCCCGTTATATCTTTTTCACTTAAATTCATCTTTTTTTCTTTCAAATCTGTGCTTTTGCTTGCGAAATGAGTCGCGTGAATCTCAGCTTCACTGTTCTGTCACAAGTCAAAATGCTAACTTCCAAATTTGTTTTCTTTGTGATTTCTCGATTCTCTTCAACGGTTATGTTGCAACTTGCAACTTATCTTCACGAAATTACTTTACATAAATGATTAATCTAATGTGTATTATAATTTGTGGGGTAAACTATATATATTATTTTGCATATCTTATACCTTTTTTTTTTCTTTTCACAAAAACTACCCAAAAAAAAAAAAATTAATCATGTTTGTAATTTCTACAAAAAACAAATTAATTTTTCAATTCTGTCTTATTTTATATTTAATCAACTTTGACTACCAAGAGCATTCAACATTTTTATTATTATCAAAAGTTATATTGAAATTCTAAAACTATAATTATCTTAAAACGATATTTTTGTGGATTATATATTGATAAGTATATAAAAAAACTATTAAATAATTTTGAGATAATTGCACATAGAGTTATTTTATTTGGGTTTTCTTAGTATCTAAGCATTTTCCTTTTTTCTACTTTTTGTCTTTATCCGGGTAAAATGATGATTTTGTTTCCGCTTCTAATTATTTCACGTACTATATACGAAGGGCCGCGCTTTATTATTGAGGGAAAACTCCGAAAAATTATGTGTGTACAGTAATAAAACTGCTACTCGGACAACAAAAATTTCAAAAGTAATTAAATACTTTTATAAGTAGTTTACAAAAATAGTTTTAAGTGACAAATGACGCAAAATCTCCGATAATTTTTGGGGTTTTTAGCTATTTAGTTATTTTTTGAAAGTTTTATAAAATTTTTAGCACTTTCTTAATTTAATGGGAAACTAACTCTTTTTGTAATGTACACGGATTGATTTTCCAGTCGTACCATGTACAATACTGTGCGAATCAACTGTGTACAGTGCGCGGACCAATAGAAACATGGACAAAATTATCATTTGACACCAAAAAAACCAAAAAAGTGATAAAATTGTAAAAAAATTTTGAAAAATTGAATGCAGGTGCAATTATCTCATAATTTTTCTTCTCGTCGCCCAATGTTCAAATTCTGATTAAATGTCAGAAAATATATCTAAATTCTATTAATTCACGGGAAAAAATAAAATATAGGTACAATCTCAAACGTAGCCCCAATGGGTCCTTTCGGATCTCTAGTTAGGTGACAATTGTCCTTTTTTCTCATCTATGTGATCTAAATTTCATTTTAGGCTCCTCTTATATTCGTACAAAATCTAACCATACTATATACTTTATGTTTGCGTATATATATATATATACACATATAACTTTGCTTAGTGTTGTGGATCTTAACCACTTTTTTCTTAGCTAAAATAAATTGTACTATGAGACAAAATCTGAGCGTCAGATTAGTTTAAGGGGCTCGAGGTTATTAGTCTTCAGATAATAGATCAAGGTTTGATGCAAAGACTAATAGTATAATAATTGTATGTATCTCGACTTTTTTAAATCTATAACTTTAGACCAAAGGGTGCCACCAAACTTCATTAAATTAATAAATTCTAATGATTAGTACCATTACCCATCGATTTAACGGGATTATGGGTTGAATCTACAGATAAGCACATTAATACTATATTACAAAGTTTCATACTCATTTCGGCTAAGGTACATAACTTTGAACCAAAGAAACATGTAAGAAAGACGGTTGATTTTAAATTGTATTTAACATAATATGTTATATATATTAGTCAATAGTCATGGGCATTGTCTTTTTGTTTTGTGTGGTAAGCGCATGGGCATTGTCTTGAACATTGATTAATGAAAAATTATCATCAAGGGACAAGAGAGTTTATTTTTGCTCAACTTTATCAAGCGATATCTTCTTCTTTTTAAAAAAAAATTAAGGGATACCACAATGACATGCATGAATTCTCCTTTTTTCACATTAGACTAATAGACTTACAACAAAAAGAATTAAGTCTTTTGTCGAACAAAATGATTTATCCGAATGGGAAGAAATGAACTTTTATTTCGTCGATCTTATTTCAATTTATTATTATTTTCTTTTCACTAATAATGTAAATATCATTAAAAATGAAGTGTTTAACTTTTACATAATGTTTACCAATGAAATTGGGCCGATGACAAAAAAAAGAATTAAAACATAGAACCAAAGAACAACTCGAAATTCGCTCTATTGCCAGAACCATAAGCTTTTCAACTCACGGTATTAAGATGAAGCGATATCGTTCTTAAAAATCCGAAAAACAAAAAGAAACCGAGTTAAGACCCAACCAGAAATTAAAACAACTTGAAAGTCTTTGAAAAACGATTTTCCGCAAATTTGGAAACTCTTTCCATGGTAGCCCGAGGAAAACAACGTCAACACTCTAAGAAACCTTCAATGTCATTGATCCTAAACCGTCCTTAATGTCATATAATCAATATCATATAAAATTGTGTGATGAGCACCGGAGACTGCTCTAATAAAAAATGAAAATAATGCATATCTAGGGTGAACATTTTGCTAAAAAGAGAAATGGCTCCTTTTTTAGGGCCAAAAAATTACAAACAAGTTATTATTATTATTACTATTATTATTATTATTATTATTATTATTATTAATTTTTTTTTTTTTTTTTTTTTTTGCTTAAGGCTTCAATCATTAATTTTTCCTTTTCAGATTTTTATCATCCGTTAACGTAATATAATTATAAGTAAAGAAAACCAATATTTAGTGACGATGGATCATGGAACCCACATGAGACTTATACACCCACCATCATTTTTGTTTGGTTTCAGTTTTAATATTTTTTACCACCAATCCACCAATAATATTTTTTCTTCGTAAATATAAGGTTTTCTTTTTGGCACGTAACTTTTATAACTGCAACAAAACATATTGTCGTAGCTGGAATTAGAGTGCTCAAAATTTATAAATAGAAATTATTGAAAGATTTTGACTTATATTTAATAACAGAAAAATTAAATGACTTTTAAGCAATAAAAATAAAAAAAATAAAGTATATTGTTCGGAGTGAGCTGAATTGATCAAAAGCGGATTTAGACACCAAAAAAGTGAGAGCAAATGAGTTTAGTATTTCATCATTTAGAGTGTTTACACAAGAACAAGAACAAAGAAATGATAAGAACTAAGACTATCCACAATGGTTTCAACAATCAACACCATCCATATCATCTCTCTCTTCCACATACTCTTCTCTCTCTTCCACCTAATAATTCAACACCCATTAAAATTTTATACTCTACAATGTTTTGTTTAATAAGATTCAACACCCTACCCCACCATTTTTATTTCATTATTTATATTTTATGTTTTTGTTTCTCTGGTTACATATTAATAACAATTACCGATTGAAATTAAATTAAAATAATTAAGAGTTAAATAATTTTTGTTTTCTTTCTTAATTTAAATTCTTATTAAAAAAAATTACTTTTCATAAAGACGAGAAATATAGAGAGTCATTATTAAAACAGATAAAATTACGAAAAACTTAAAATGCAGTACAATACACTAATAAGCACACAACACAACTAATAAAACACACATAACTTAATTAGTACAATAGACTCAACTCACAAACTTAAAATACAGTACAATACATTAATAAGCACACAACACAACTAATAAAACACACATAACTTAATTAGTACAATAGACTCAACTCACAAACTTAAAATTCTCTTTGATCACGTAACATTCCGAATCTTGCCCATATATGTTTGACTAGACTTGCTTGCAATTTGTGATGTACACTTGAATCACGCAACTCGGATCTAGCACGCACATGATTTGCAAATGCAGGTAGCACCTCGGTCGAGAATGGTTGCGGTGTACTAGACCCACTTGCCTCAGATTGATCATAATCGGTCCATTGTTGAGTATATGTATCTCGTTCATCCTCAACAATCATATTATGCAATATGATACGACCTCATGATGATAGCAAAATAGGCTATGTCCCACATGCGAGTTGGTTCGCGAATGATTTTAAATCGAGCATGCAAGACTCCAAATGCACGTTCGATGTCCTTCCGACATCCCTCCTGAACTTTTGCAAATAACTTGTCCGGTTCACTTTGAGGAAGCCTAATCGATTTGACGAAAGTAGGATAAGAAGGATAGATACCGTCAGCTAGATAGTACGCCATATTATTATACGGACGTTGGTTCACGACGAAGTTCACTCTTGGAGTATTTCCTTGTTCAACATCATTGAACACTGGTGAACGATCTAGAACGTTTATATCGTTCAATGTGCCTGGACATCCAAAAAAAGCATGCCAAATCCATAGATCATGGGAGGCGACTGTTTCAAGAATAACAGTGGTGGTTCCCTTATCCCCTCGAGTAAATTGTCCTTCCCACGCTGTAGAACAATTTTTCCATTCCCATTGCATGCAATCAATACTCTCAATCATCCCCGGGAACCCTCGCATTTCACTAACATGCAAAATTTTCTGAGGGTCATCTTGAGTTGGGGCTCTGAGATACATTTGCTCGTACAATTGTATGATTCCCTTACAGAATCTACGCAAGCACTCCATAGCTGTAGTACCTCCAATTTTGATGTATCCATCCACCGCGTCGGCCGCCACACCATATGCTAACATTCGCATGGCCGTGGTACATTTTGCTAATGGAGATATACCTTCTTTATTGGATGCGTCAAATCGTTGGTGAAGTAGTCGTCACTGCTTGATAGGTCCCCAACAATCCGAAGGAAAACATGTTTTTGCATCCGGAATCGCCGACAAAACATTGCATCGTCATATGTAGGTTTAGTGGAAAAGTAGTCGTCAATCAGTCTTTGATTTGCCGCTGCATGATCTCTCCGGAAGTATCTTCTCTTGCTACGAGGTGGATAATCTTCCTCTATTTTCTTACGACGCTCACTAAAATGGCTGAGGCTGTATCTATCTTCAATTTAAGACTGTCTTTTGTAAACTTCGATATCAAAAGGAAATTTTGATGGATCCATTGAGAATGTTTTAGTAAGATTAGATTTGTGATATTGGTACATAAATGGAAGAATGAGTCCCATTTATAAGAAAATGGAACCAATAGATTGAGTGGTTGGAGATAAGATTCTGCCATTAAAAGTCACAGGCACTTGACAGCATTATCAAAGCATGTTGAGTGGTTGCGGGATAAGATTCTCTATTATTAAAGCATAACGTGACAATATAACATTATTAAAGCATCAACTGACAACAAACATTATTAAAGGAGAAAGTGACAAACAAAATAATTCGTGGAGTGACATGATACAGACAAGCATGGAGTGACATGATACAGACAAGCATGGAGTGAGATGATACAGACAAGCATGGAGTGACATGATACAGGTAGCCACTTGTTACTACAATTAATTTCCAAATAATTCATGGCTCAACTGCTGCAACAACTCTCTGCCCTGGTCATTAAGACGGTCTTTTTCACTTAGCTTCATCCACATCTTCATCTTCTTAGCCCGAGCCTTTTCTTTCATCAATTGGTTTGCCTCCTCTTGCCTTTGGGTTGCCTCCTCTTGCCTTCGGTTTGCCTCCTCTTTCAACATGGCTATTTTTTCCAAGCATTCCAACTCTTGCACCTTGATTTGCTTGTAGTCATTAAAATCTTTGTTGACCACTTCCAAGGCTACGCCCTTACCTTTCTTTTTAGTTTTTTTCTTAGCTGCATCCCTCCCCATTGGACGAGCAATGGATCCTACAGAGTTGGAGTCACTAGCATCACTCTCGTGGGCTCTCTTAGATCCACTGCTTCCAGAGCCAGTATTTCCTCATACATGACAACCATAACGTGGTTGATCACGGACATCGATCCATTCTTTCATTAAATTGAAATTTCCATTCCACCACCTGAATATATTTCATGCGCTTTCGCCAAGATATCTTGCTCCGACCACCCGCTTTGTTGCATATGCTTAGCGTTATCGTAAGCGCCAATCCATTTTCCCAATTTTTGGTTCATGTAGTTGTAATGATTTCTGCATGAAACTCCACCACACGGAGGATCAAATGAGCAATGCTCATTACAATACTCAGCAATTTTACCCCAAAATGATTCGCTCTTTTGGTTTCTACCAATAACGTTGTCTGTTCCATATTTGATCCCCCCCACTCAGTAGCACCAAGTTTTGCTCAATGGTCCATTTGGGGCTTTTCCGGGGAGCAGGGGTTGAATCGTCTGCACTTGGAGTGGCTTCATTAACGCCACTTATACCACCAAGAGCCATTTGTGTAGAAAATCTGGAAAATTCAATTGCTTCAGAGTCCTGAACAATTTCATTACCCGCCGGAGTAAAATAATAAGGGGGTGGTTGAGATGAATATGACATCGCCGAACCGTAATATGGATGATAGTTTGGAATAGCTGACGGCATGAAGAAACTTGGTGAAAAACCATAATTTGGCATATTTCGGAGTTGGTTGGAAGATTGATTTTGAAATGGATAATTGTTGGGATTTGGGTAGTTAAAAGGGTAATTAAAAGAATTTTGGGTGTTAGAAGGGTTATTGTTTGGATCCATTTTCTCAAAGAAGACAGAAAATGATAAAAACGAGAGTTTATGAGAGGTTAAATAGAAAATTATTGTTAAGAAGATGGTTTTTTTTTCTGTGACCAAATCTAATGAAACAAGTCTCTATTTATAGAGTATGAAAAATGATGAATTTTAGTATATATTTTTTTAATTTCATATACAATAATTGCCTTAAATAATGTAGATGTAAAATATATATATATATATATATGTATCTCAGCTCCATCCTCTCTCCAATTGAAGTCCAAGTTGTTGTATTATTTCCACCAAAAATTTTGCTTTTCCAATAGCATCATGCCATGTGTCCCACTATTTAAGATTCAACATGTTAAAATTTTTCAACTCAACTTAATTCCCGTAAGATTCAAAAAAAATTTCAACACATCATTAGAGGGTTTCAACTGTTGAATTAAAAATTCAACACCTCCATTGTGAATGGTCTAAGTGTGTAGAAACCAAGTGGTAGTGGGCTAGTGGTTCCCACTTGTGAAGGAGTTGTCTTATTGATTTAGGTCATGGATCGATTCCCCGCAAGCACGAAATTATCAAACTACTCTCATTTGGCTAGTCGAAATGGTGTCAAGTTTTAGACCCATTTAAAAACCCGATGATAGACCTACTCGACGGCTACACTCACCGTGGGAGGATTAGTCGGGTGATAAAAACCCGGATCACTCCTGGTTATCAAAAGAAAAAAAGTGTGTAGTGCTAATTGTGGATGGAAGAAGTTGTTTTTCTCCTTGTCTTTTCTCTTGCTTTTATACTCTGAGTTCGTGTTTAACGTTGTTATTTACTCCGCTTGATTCGGCCGTTACGTTCATTCGTCTTTAATCGCTGGTTTAAATGAGTCTTTGACCGTTGCAGGGTTGATTGACGGATTAACATTTATTTTCCTTTGAACGCTAGTGACTCCGGCGTGCCTTTCAGCTCGGCTCTGTAATTTGTTTATGTCTTTCAATTCTCCAGCCTTTTAACCACTGTTCATTGGATCTGATTTATTGGGCAAAGATTTTCATTCTCATACGTATATTCAATCAATTTAATTGTTATATTATAATGTTACAATATGAATAAATTCTAACTAAAAAAAGAAAAGAAAAGAATAAGAACAAACAAACAGTGGCATTTTAATAATTTGTCTGCCATATCAAAGAGGGAACATAGAATCACGAAGGATGTCAATCGATACCGAAATAAGACGAGAATCGCGTTGATAATTTCATCATGAGATTTTGGTAAAATAATGGTTCTTATACGGGGAGACAAGGCTATTATAGTCAATTTAGTAAATAGACGAAGGAGTGGGTAATCATGCATGTCACACAATTCGAAATTCGAAATTCAAAAAAGTGGAGTGCATGTTCGTGAACCGGCGATGGTCGAGTGATGACAAGATTGGACCAATTGGTAACCGAAAGAACAATTTAATAATGGAAAAAAATGACTCATTATAATTTTGGTGGAGTCCTCTTTTTAATGGGCTTTAAAATAATACTATAATTTTTTTCTATAATCGGGAGAATCGCAGGCTGAAACCATGACAAATCTTCGGACCGGTAAAAATTCATGTTTTCTTATCACTCAAGACATCATTCACAGGTGGCTAACCATGATTTAAATCAGTGGAAAAACTTAAAGGTCCCAACTAACATAGTGAATCTTCAACTACTATATATCATGATGAATTGGTTAATAGAATTGTAATCCTTTATGAACAAAAGGAATTCCAATTAGAGTTAAAACAGGTTAATCCACTCCATTTAACTCTTAACCCTAATATTGGCTGTTGAATGTGGATTTCAACTAAGTTAATTAAACAACAAAAGGGGATTGGAATCTCGTTTTATTAAGTATTTCGGTGAGTACAAAGAAAATTAGGTCGTCGGAGATTGACGAGCTAATCGGAAAACAAGAGAGAAATAAGAAATTAGAGCCGGTAAATTCGGAGCTAAAAGTCTCTTAGGTCTCGCTGCGAATTGTGGGATGGTCTTCGAATGAGGATGGTCTCTCATTTATAAGATATTATGTCGGTCGAGACTTGGTAGTTTCCTTTTTCTTCGCGGGTTCGGATCATGAAGATTTTTTTTTTTTCTCGGAGAAGATATGAAAATCTTTCGTTTATTTCGGAGGTCGGTGCTGACTTAGCCGGCCGAGCTTGATGGGCCCTGAGGCCGGTAGTAGAGCCGACGTGGACTGAATCTTTAACGATTATAAACTTTCGTCAACCGAAATTAATTGGACCGATCTCGGTTTAAACCGGAGTGCGGAGCTTACCACTAACAATAATTATTCTAAATCAGCTCTCTTGCCATACCCTATTACATTTGAGAACAATAAAATGAAACAAGTAAATTATAGTACATGTTCCTACTCCTTTTCTGTTTTCAATATATTTTTTTCAATCAACGAAACACAAACCAAAAGGGAAAAATGGTATGCATGTTCTTGGATCGGCGACGTTCGAGTGATGACAGCTAAATGTATCAACGGTGGGGTTGGGTTGGGAGTGAATGCGTAAATACTGCTAATTTAGAGGGCAAAAATGGTAACTAAGGAAATCAATGGCTAATAAAATAATAATGGCTCATTAATGGGCCTTAAATCTTATGGATGAGCCCAAAAATTGTTCTGGCCCGCTTCAATTTTTCTTCTTTTTGCCTTTCATCAGAAATTATTCCGATGCTCTGATACTCTTTTATCGGAAAATCCATTAATCATAAATTTTGGTTTTGCGAAAATGATAAATCTCTGCAATCAACATAAGACTAGAGGTTCGATCACTAACTTAATCTCATTTTCTTATTTGATCGATCGTGTTTGTTCCAATCCAAACATTACTATCTTCTTCACATTTGTTGAAAATTCCATGAAAACGAAAACATTATTGGCCACACAAAGAATAATTGAGTTTGACCAAGACGTTTCAGTTTCTTGTTTTTTCGTCTCAATCTCCACAAGTCGTAATTTAGTTCCATGAAAACTTGAACACGTTTCTTTAAAAAATCGCGTTTACTTTCTTTTCTTGTTTTTGTCTTCAAGTAGATTGAAAAAACGAATCACTATTGTCTGTGTGACTAATGTAAAACATTCTTGGAGGAGAAGACATCTATTCTATATAAATGCTGGTGCTTCCTCAAATTATTTCTTAGTAGATTGAAAATTTAATGAAACATTCTTCTTTGCTTGGAATGAGGAATTACAGATCTTCACTTCTCTTGGTGCTAAGTCTGATTATAGTTTTGAATGTCGCACGAGCTGGTGCTAAGAGCAAGGTAAATTTATCATTTTTATCAGACAGCAAAATGGATAATTTAATAATAGTTTATGATTGACTTTTGGTATTGACAAAAAAAAAAAGAGACTAACTTTTGTTTGTGTTGATATGATTATCAAATAGGTTCATATAGTGTATTTGGGTGAGAAGCAACATGATGATCTTGAGTTTGTCACAGAATCTCATCACCGGATGTTGTCCTCACTTCTTGGAAGGTACAAAGCTTATACTTGATTAGTAATCAACCTTCATTATATGTTTCAAGCTGTTTACCAAAGGTTTTGTCTTGTGTCACAGTAAAGAGGATGCACATGATTCAATGGTTCACAGTTACCGGCATGGCTTTTCAGGCTTCGCTGCCAAGCTTACCGAGTCACAAGCTAAGAAAATTGCAGGTAGACACAGGCTCGCTTCTATTTTTAAGTTTCACCATCTCTGTGAGAAAGACCAGCTGAATATTTTCATTGGTGATGCACTTTTGGAAACAGATTCACCTGAAGTTGTTCATGTCATACCGGATAGTTTCTACGAACTTGCGACTACTCGGACTTGGGACTACTTAGGTCTTTCTGTTGCCAATCAGAGGAATCTCCTAAATGATACAAACATGGGTGACCAAGTTATCATTGGCTTTATTGACTCAGGTATTAGTAGGCTCCTTTAGATCGTTGTTTCTTTCGATTCTTTTATTGTACCCCCNCCCAATGACTTGTCGTTTTGAGTGGCTATAGGAGTGTGGCCAGAGTCTGAATCATTTAACGACAATGGGGTTGGACCAATACCGAGCCATTGGAAAGGAGGGTGTGAACCAGGAGAAAACTTCATATCAACAAATTGCAATAGAAAGCTCATAGGAGCCAAGTACTTTATCAACGGGTTTCTTGCTGAAAACGAAGAATTCAACTCCACAGAATCACCTGACTACATTTCTGCTAGAGACTTTATTGGCCATGGAACGCACGTCGCCTCTATCGCAGGTGGTTCATTTGTTCCTAACGTAAGCTACAAGGGACTCGCTGGAGGAAACTTGAGGGGTGGCGCACCGCGTGCTCGCATAGCGATATACAAGGCTTGTTGGTATCTGGAACGGCTAGGTACAGTGGCTTGTTCATCTTCTGACATCTTGAAAGCAATGGATGAAGCTATGCATGATGGTGTTGATGTTTTGTCACTCTCTCTCGGCGCTCAAGTTCCTCTGTATCCTGAAACTGATCTGCGTGATAGGATTGCTACTGGAGCGTTCCATGCAGTAGCAAAGGGCATCATAGTTGTTTGTGCAGGTGGGAACTCTGGCCCAGCGGCTCAGACCGTGTTAAACACAGCTCCTTGGGTCATAACAGTTGCTGCAACCACTCTGGACCGGTCCTTTCCCACACCTATTACACTTGGGAACAACAACATGATACTGGTAAAGCAGAGTAGATGTATTTTTTCTTTAATCAGCAAAACACAATCCAAATCTTGGAACTGTCTGATTATGAGTTTTTTTAAACTGTTAATGCAGGGTCAAGCACTGTACACAGGTCCAAAACTTGGCTTCACTAGTTTGGTTTACCCAGAGAATCCAGGGAGTAGCAATGAGACCTTTAGCGGGTAAAATCAAATTTCTAGCTTCTTGTTAAGACTTACGTGCAAATATTCACTGAAATAACATAATTCAGTAACATTTTTCAGTGTCTGTGAGCGCCTTAATCTCAACCCAAACCGTACAATGGCAGGGAAAGTTGTGTTGTGTTTCACAACAACAACACTTTTCACTGCTGTATCGAGAGCTGCCTCTTACGTGAAGGCAGCCGGTGGTCTTGGTGTGATCATCGCAAGAAACCCAGGTTACAATCTCACTCCATGTAGAGATGATTTCCCCTGTGTAGCCATTGATTACGAGCTTGGGACCGATATACTTCTCTACATTCGCTCCGCTGGGTATGAAACTAGCAATCCCTCCTAGAAACATCGAATTGTAAGAAAAGTATGCAACTTTCTGAACCTGTAAATACCTATTTGGCTTGAATTGTGGTTTGCAGATCACCTGTTGTGAAGATACAACCTTCGAGAACACTCGTAGGACAACCTGTGGGCACGAAGGTGGCAACTTTCTCATCAAGAGGACCTAATTCGAATTCTCCAGCAATTTTAAAGGTATACTTACCCCATCAGATGTCTTGAATCACAAGAAAGTTTACTTCTTTTTTTTGGCAATGCAGCCTGACATAGGGGCACCGGGGGTGAGCATATTAGCGGCTACATCTCCCGATTCCAATTCTAGTTCTGCGGGATTCGATATTCTTGCGGGGACATCGATGGCGGCTCCAGTTATTTCAGGAGTTGTTTCACTTCTTAAAGCTTTGCATCCAAATTGGTCTCCTGCTGCCTTTAGATCAGCTATTGTCACTACAGGTTCTTATTTTCATCCAACTACAGAAACAAACCGATCAAAAGACAAACCTAGGAGGTATTAAAGCAAGAACACACTAGACTGATCTCAATAAGTGTTCTTTACTTTGCAGCTTGGAGAACAGATCCATTTGGAGAGCAGATTTTTGCAGAAGGGTCATCTCGCAAAGTACCTGATCCGTTTGATTACGGTGGAGGCCTCGTGAACCCAGAGAAAGCTGCAGATCCAGGTCTCGTATACGACATGGGCACAAAAGACTACATTCTCTACTTATGCACCGCCGGTTACAACGACTCATCTATCTCTCAGCTTGTCGGTAAAGTAACAGTCTGTTCAAACCCCAAACCTTCTGTTTTTGACGTCAACTTGCCTTCAATCACCATTCCAAACCTCAAAGACGAAGTCACTCTCACCAGAACCGTCACTAACGTTGGACCTGTTGATTCGGTCTACAAAGTCGTTGTCGAGCCTCCGCTTGGGGTTCGAGTCGCTGTGACTCCGGAGACGCTAACGTTCAACTCCAAAACCAAAAGTGTCTCCTTCAGGATTCGAGTCTCAACCACACATAAAATCAACACTGGATTCTACTTTGGAAGCTTGATTTGGACAGACTCCGTGCATAACGTGACTACTCCTGTTTCTGTGAGAACACAGATTCTGCAAAACTACTATGATGAGAGCTGATGATTTAAGGATCTCTATGTGTTTGATTTCTTCTTCCCAAAGAAACTTAGCAATAAACTCTTTCGTAGAGGGGATGAATATTCAATAGCAACATTAATCCTATTATTAATCTTAATCATAAAAACAATGACACACTTAAATAAGAAAAGAGAACAAATAAAGGAATGCAGAATATGAAAGCATAAACAAAAATCAGTTCTCGTCGTAATAACGCTGCAGGATCTGAGTTCTGACAGAGAGAGGGATGACCACATTATGCAGAGAGTCAGTCCATGTCAAGCTTCCAAAGTAGTATCCAGTGTTTACTCTGTGGTTCGTCAACACTCGAACATTGAACGAGAGCTTCTTGGTCTTAGCGTTGAACACTAGTGTCCTCGGTGTCACGGTCACGTTAACACCCATCGGAGCCTCGATCACAGCCTTATAAACCGAGCCTATTGGTCCAACGTTGGTAACTGTTCTAGTGATAGTAACTTCTTTTCCAAGGTTTGGGATTGTGATTGAAGGCAAGTTGAGATCAAGAACAGAAGGTTTAGGGTTTGCACAAACCGTCTTCTTGCGAACGAGTCTAGTAATGGATGAATCTGTGTAACCAACAGAGCACAAGTAGAGAACGTAATCGTTAACTCCCATATCGTAAACAAGGCCGGGTTTCGCGGCTTTCTCTGAATTCACAACGCCTCCTCCGTAGTCAAATGGATCAGCTAATTTGCGGTTTGATCCGTCTGCAAAAATGGGTTCACCGGATGGATCCGTTCTCCAAGCTGTAGTGACAATGGCGGATCTAATGGCGGCAGGAGACCAATGAGGGTGCAAAGACTTAAGGAGCGCTACAATTCCGGCAACAACAGGAGTAGACATCGATGTTCCTGACTTCATAGAGAATCCTCTGTCGTAGAATGTATCGTTTGGAGAAGTAGCTGCGAGTATATTAACTCCAGGTGCTGCAATATCAGGCTGTGTTAGAGAAAACAATCAGTTCTCAGTTTAGTCAAAAATAAACTAGAAGAAACTTCAGTCAAAAGTAACTACATGAAACTAAAAAATCCTAAGAATACATCTTATTGTTGCTTTTCTTGAACATATGTATTGTATACACATATATTTAGAACATATAAAACCTTAAACCTAACTGATAAAGCAAACAATGTTCAAGAATCTAGTAGAGTTTAGGGTTTAAAGTTTCAGGAATTATCAAAAACCGAGCATCTACTAGAGTTCTGGGTTTATCATAAACAGAGAATCAAGTGGCTAGGTCTGCATTTTACCTTGAGAACTGCAGGAGAAATCGAACTAGGTCCTCTCGATGAGAAAGTCGCGACCTTTGTAGCCACGGGGATTCCAACCAACGTTCTTGTAGGTTGAATCTTTGGCGACAGGTGATCTACAAAACCAACCGTTTGATATACATTATCAATATCAAGGTTAATGGTTACAAGTTGATGAAGATATGTATAATGTAGATGTATAATATACCTAGTGGAACGTATGTAGAAGAGTATATCGGTTCCAAGTTCGTAATCTACAGCGAGACAAGGGAAACCGTTGCAGGGATTAAGCTGGTATCCCGGATTTCTCGCAACGATCACGCCGTAGCCATCAAGGTTAAATACATCTGATGCAGCCTGGATCACGGTACCATAATTCGTCGATTTTGTGAAACACAAGACAATTTTTTCTTTTATTATACGAGCTGGGTTTTTGGCAAGATCTTCGCAGACTCTACAGGTTAAAAACATATTTTGTCTCATTAGGTACAAATGCACTTGCTTTGATGGAAATGGGAAACCATAGAGAAAATTAGTGACTTAAAAATTACCCGGAAAATGTCTCGTTGCTTGCTCCTGGACCTTCAGGGTAAACCAGACCGGTGAAATCCATATCTGGACCTTGATACAATGCTTGACCCTAAAATTTAAAGAAGTTTAAATGTTCAAGAAAAATTGTGAAAGAAGTAATCTTTGCTCTGTTTTTGAACTATTGTAAAGCTTAATTACCACAATTGTAATATTGTTGCCAAGTGTAATAAGTGTGGGAAAAGACCGATCTTGAGTGGTCGCAGCAACGGTAATAATCCAAGGAGCCGTGTTGGTAACGGTTTGAGAAGCAGGACCCGCGTTACCACCGGAACACACGACCGGAATTCCCTTGGCAACCGCGTGAAACGCTCCAACCGCCATAACATCTCGAGCGTCCACTTCCGCAAACAGAGGAATCGGGAACGATGTCGAGATTGACAAAACATCTACACCATCGTGTATCGCTTCGTCTATTGCTTTCAACATATCTGCAGATGAACAAGTCGCTGTCCCTATAGAGGCTAAGTGCCAACAAGCCTTGTACATAGCTACGCGGGCCCGAGGCGCCCCGCCTCTAGCGATTCCTCTCCCGAGAGCTAAGTAGCTCGCGTCCGAGACAAATGAGCCAGCAGCGGTTGCAGCCACATGGGTCCCGTGACCGTTGAAGTCTCTAGGAGAGACATATTCTGGATTCTTCGTGGTGTTCCAGTTGCTATCGTCGGCGCCGCGGAGTAACCCACTCACGAAATATTTGGCGCCAATCAGTTTTCTGTTACAAAGGGTTGAGCCGTTGAAACTCTGTTTTGACTCACAACTTCCTTTCCAACGTTTTGGTATTGGTCCAATACCATTGTCATTGAATGATTCAGACTCAGGCCATATTCCTATAACACAAAACCGGTTTTACAAATTTGAAACTTTCTAAGAAATGGTTTAAGAGGCAAGAAAAATACCGGAGTCAACGACGCCGATGATGACTTTGTCTCCCATGTTAGTTTGGTTTAGGAGATTCTTTGGATGCTTTGAAGTATGTTTTAAGTAATCCCAAGTCCTAGTTGTCTGCAATTCGTAGAATCTATCGCGTATGACATGAACAACTTCAGGTAACTCTGTTTTTCACAAAACAAGAAATGCATTTTAGCCACTGCAAAAGACTAAACAAGAACTTTCCCAAATCCCAATCGATCAGTATTTGTTCTTATAAGTAAGTACCTGAGAGTTGATTCACTTGGGAATCAGTTAGCTTGGCTGCGAAAGCTGAGAAGCCATGGCGATAACTATACACCATTGAGTCATGTGCAGCCTCTTTGCTGTGTTGTGACAAGCAAAAATGGTGCTAAACTTAAAAGTTTGGATGTTAATCGGAAGAGACCTAAAATACTATCTAAGAAACATGGATCAATCCACTCATTGTCCATGAAACTTGACGATACAGTTTTGGCCAAAGTTGGTTAATATAAGTAATTATTACCTTCCGAGGATTGACCAAAGCATCTGATGATGAGTCTCGGTGACTGAGGCAGGATCATCGTGTTGCTTCTCACCCAGATACACTATGTGAACCTATCAAATCATCAAACAAAGCATACCAAGTTTAGCTTCTTGCAAGAACTAAACTCATAGAGGAACTGATTTAAGCACCAAATGAAAGGGATTGAGTAGAGATTCAGATCTGGATATGAGAAAACTAGGCGTAAGAATTAAGTACCTTAGTCTCAGCAGCAATGTTCAGAGTAAGCATTAGACATATAGCCACAAGAATCGGTGTTCTTATCATTTTGGGTTCCATTAGAGAGATGTAATGTAGTTTACTTGAAGAGGTGGAAGAAGAAGAAGAAGAAGAAGAAGGGTTTATATAGATTAAGATTAGATACATAAAGTTGACTCTTTTAGGCTCACATTGTTTGAACTCTGAAAATATTGAATCATGATTGGGTTGCTCTGATTATAGCAACTTGTATGTTTATTATATAAAATATTGTAAATAATGAGCATATATATATGTTTCATCAAAATTTTATTATTAGTTAATCTGAAAATGCAGCCTCGTACACCTTTTTCTTTCTATAAACGAGGAACCACATGAGAAAGTTCCTCCATTCCAATCTCCAGAGTCAAGAATAATGCAGTTGACCTTTTTTTTTTTTTAATTTATTTGTTATTTTTTTTAATGATTAGAAATTATTATATATATATCTGTGACCTTTTACAAAGTGAAACGAAGCCGCCCTTGATTTTATCTTATTTTATAGAATATGATTGGTTCTATTCTGAAATGTAATTGTCCCTGGAGATAAATAATTTATTGTTGGTCAAGCAAAATAAAAAATGGTGTATATGCGTTCAAATAATTACAACACGGGGTCTAATCAACTCGGGCTGATGTTTCCATGAATGCGATACTTTTTTTTTCTTTCGTTTAATTCTAAGATGAATGTGATACTTCAATTGATAATAGAAACTTCTTTGTCGACCATACTTTTTTTTGGGGTAAACAACATATATCCCTTTCAAAAGTAGTAACAGATTCACCCAAAATTTCGATTTCGACCTAAATCTTTCTGATTTGAAAGTTCAAAACTTAGAGCATCCTCATCGGTGAACCTCTAAGAAGGGTTCTTAAAAATATTTTATAATTAAATTGTGATTATCAAAATTGTACGAAACAGCTGAATCATCACATAAAGTTCTCATTTTGTTTTTTTTTTCCCTTTTGTGAATTACAATTTGACACGTGGGTTTAAAGACCGGTTCTTAAATGCCTTATTTAAGGATCGGTTCTTAGCAATTTATGTCTTTTTCAATTTGTTTTTCTTTCTAAAAACACTAAGAACCCCATGAACATCCCCTGATGGAGATGGTCTTATATCCCCACATATTAGAAATTCGAAACTTATTTATCCACCAAAATGCACCACACAATTACCTTTTTTTTTTTTTTTTGACTCTTGACAATAATCGTTTTGAAATTGTATTTACTGAAATAAAAGTACCGAGAAATATGGAAAATGTACAAAGTATTATTATTATTTTTTTACTATTGAACATACTATGGTTAGACTTTTTAAAAAAAAGGATTACTTCAGTTTTAGCTAATTCCAATTCAAATGTGGTGTTTATGAAAACATCTAATTATCATAGATATGATTCACACTTTCACATCTATTAGATCATTATCAACGGTTCATTTTGAATCTACATAAATTATGGACCGTGTTTAGACCTTGTTTTTTTTTGGTCGACGACCGTGTGTAGACCTAAAACTTTAGGTTATTGATTAAGTTGTTACGTCAAATGTATCTGGTTTGATAAATATTCCTCTTGGTTGGTGACGTTGTACAGTAGATGGGCTTACTGGATCTGGAATTGTAGGCCCACTTGTTTAGCCCATGAAGTGAGAACTCAAAAGTGGATAGGATTTTTCCCCATCCGTGAGAACTCGCCTTCTCCTTCGTTCACTCTAAATCAATGGCGTCTTCTTCTCTATCAACTCTTTGCAGCTCTACCTCGTCTTCTCTGCATCCCAGCTCTAAGCTCTCACATTCTCTTTCGGCTAAATTATCCTCCAAAGCAAATGTTTCCGTCCAGTTTCTGGGAAAGAGACAGTCCCCACTTCTCTCCTCAACCCCTAGATTTCTCACCGTTATCGCCATGGCTCCGCCTAAACCCGGAGGCAAAGCCAAAAAAGGTACAATTTTCTCACTACCCATCTCCTTATAACCTAGAATTCTCTTAATTTCGGGCTCGATTGGCTTATGGGTTGGAAAATTTCGCAGTTGTCGGAGTTATAAAACTGGCTCTAGAGGCGGGGAAAGCAACTCCGGCGCCGCCTGTAGGTCCGGCGCTTGGTTCGAAGGGAGTCAACATTATGGCTTTTTGCAAGGATTACAATGCCAGAACCGCTGATAAAGCCGGTTATATCATTCCTGTTGAAATCACAGTCTTCGATGTTAGTTTACTTCTACCCTAATTTGCACTCTCTTACAATCGCTGATTAAGCCGGTTACAATCTTGATGTCCGGTTTGACTTTTGCAAGTGCAGTAAAATCTTCAATGTGTGATAGGAGCAGCATTTGAATAGTGATGTGTCTTGAGTCACATAGCTCTATGAGAATGTTTCACAGAGTTACTTGTATGGTTGCAGGATAAGAGCTTCACTTTTATACTCAAGACCCCACCTGCTTCGGTTCTGTTGCTCAAGGCTGCAGGTATTCTTTTGTCGAACACGAATGAGTACCATGATCAATGAATGTGCATTTTGATAGTAGAGTTGCCTCTATAGAAATGATCATCTTGAGGCGCTTGCTTGAACCTTATCTTGCTTTTTGCAAAGCTGCATAGCTTGAGTTTTGCTAGAATCATTACTTGTGCTACTTGTCAACTATAGAAGTTCAGGTATATAGCGTGGTACAAGAACAATTGGCAAGAAAATCCTTCATACCATATGTGTTGTGATGTTGTTTTTTCGATATAAATCAATTAAACGAGGGTATGAGGTGTGTAATCTACACTATGTCCTTTGTCTTCCGAGTTTTGCTAGATCATTACTTGAGCTTCTACTCAAAGATAGAATAATTGGCAGGAAAATCATGTAAACTGTATGTTTTGTGACTTAATTTTATGGATATATATCGATGGTATGATGGTATGAGGTGTGGCATCTCCATTAATTTCCTTGTCTCTCTTCCTGGAAGTAGTTTTTATGATGTTTTGACATTTGTTGAGTTGTGGGAAATAGGTGTTGAGAAGGGATCGAAAGATCCGAAGCAAGATAAAGTTGGGATGATAACAATAGACCAACTACGCACAATTGCAGCAGAGAAGCTCCCCGATCTGAACTGCACGACCATTGAATCTGCTATGAGAATCATTGCAGGAACTGCAGCTAACATGGGGATCGACATAGACCCTCCAGTTCTTGAACCCAAAAAGAAAGCAGTTTTGTTGTAAAAACTGTTTCTGTTTTGATAAATTGCCCGAATTCATATCTAAATGTAATTTCCAACAAGACACGAGAGAGAAAATCCATATAAAGATTATTTTGCGTAAATTACAGTCTTGGTGTTCAACATGTGTATGTGTCCAAGAAGGATCGTTTATATGTGTTATCAGAAATGAAATTCACAGGTGCAACACTTGAAACGCATGAATGGTAATGGCCTTGGAGGAAAGTGAATAATTAATTTCCGTTTGTCTCTATGCAAAACTAAAGTTTCTTCTATATTCAACTCAGATGAGTCGCATCTGCGAGTATAGCGAGGCTGTTGGCTTTAATGCCGCCAACAACTTGAACCGTCATTAAGATTAAGCATAAGATCATTGTGGCTGAAAGTTTTTTCATAAGAGGTTGATCGAATCCTTAATGTCTTGTGGATTTTGTGTTCCTGAGGAAATAAGTAACATCTGTAATTTGGGCCTTTGAGCTCCGATTGGGGCTTTAATTGTACATTTTATTCTTAATAAATGATTATGTTAATAAATAATACGGAATTGACCGTTGTATCATTTACAACCGTACTTTTTTCTAGGTAGCGCGGAAGCTTCGTCGAAGGTCCGCTTCGAAATTGGATCGGAATCGAAAGCTCTTGAAAGCTTTCGGAAGCTCGCTTCCATAGCGTTACCAAAAAATCCCATTCGAAATCGCGTTGGAAGTTTGCGTTTCTGTTTTGGCTTCTGTTTTAAAAACATGATATCCTAAAAAACGTATGAAAGGTAAATTTATTTTTGATATGTTTCTCATTTTATAAAAGAAAAAACACTGAAAACTAATATAGTACATTGACATTTGTAAATGATAATTTATGTATTTTATATATAGATAATCTTGTTTAGAAAGATTGTTTTTTTTTTTTATCATATGTGAAATGTTAGAAGTGATTAATTTTAGTTAAATGAGATTATCTGGAAGATTTGAGTTTGATGATCTTTCTTTTGACAAGAAAGAGTTTGAGACGGATTTATTTGATGGAGACAGAAACTTAAGAATGAAAATAGTGATTTATATATTTTTTTAATATTGGATCATGTGATTTTTAATTATTTTAAGTTGATTGTGTAACATTGATGTATTGTGTTATTCATAACAATTTTTTAATAAAGAATGATGTTTAGATACTAGGATTTAATCCGCGATGTGTGTAGAGTTATTTTTTTAAAACAGTTGGTTTGAAATTTAATTTTAAAATTTTGGTTAAGTTAAAATTGG
>PKMM01011814.1:0-42082 GCA_002933915.1 Eutrema heterophyllum
CCAAACTAGAACTACCTAATCTAGGTGCAGTTCTAAACTTCGGTTTATCATGTCAAATCTAGCATTAAAAATCAACCCAAGAACCTAAGTGAAAGAATTAACAAAGATCATCCTAAATCACCATCATCTAACCATCAAGACAAATTACTAGTGATGCATAAACATTCAATGCAAATTCATTCTTTGGCAAGGAACACACAAATAGCTTAACTCACTCTCGTGATGCTAAGCCTTTTATTGATAATTTGAATTAGCTAATCTCTCAATTGCAACCAAATTATCAACAAACATAACACGCAAGTCCTTTTTAAGCCAACAATTCACCCTAATCACGATGGTTATTGGTTAAGAATGAAAAGCACGTTTAGAAATCTTCTAGACAATTTACCAAACCTCTCTCGAGTGTAAATCGACCATGATCTAGAAATTGAGTAGCTAATTCAACTCTAGTATTAAGATCACTTCTAAACATGTGAACAAATTCGGGTTACCGTAATTTTACCGGAGGGTGCGAGATATTATGCAAAACAGCAAGAGAGGAAGGACCTATTGATAACCACAGCTTCCAGTCACTTCTTCTTGCGTAAAAATGTTGCACTTCCTTCTTTCTCCAAAAACAGAAGTTTTCTGTCATTCCCCCATACTTAGAATTTTATGTGGGCTCGAAATGACAGACTTCTCAAAAACGAACCATGGATGCCTCATAAGAATTTCGACCAACCTAGACTCTTTTTAAACTCTTGTTTCCCTTTGAGTTTTCCAAGGTAAAACCAAGCTCTCGTCTTTGTTGAATTCACCTCCACCAATCGCGTATTGTCTTCGTCTTTAGTGACTTAAAACTCTTGTGTCGTTCCTCCCTCTCTGGTGTTTTTGCACATATCTGCACATAAGACACAAAGAGAGTTGCATGAGGTTTGAACAATGGTTACGTTTTGGGTGGGGTACAAACTAAAGATGAGATGGCCATTCATGTACGACAAAGAGTGGTAAAAGGTGAAAGAACGTCATGAATGTATGATTCGTTATCTTTGCCTAAACCTTTGATGAGAAAATTAAGTCAAATTTAATGTCCAAGTATAATAGAGCTAGTATATTTCATCCTAAAGAATCTCTACGATCTAAATTCCTTTTGGGATTTCGCATTAACAGAAACTCTAGCTACCGCCTAGTCTAGAAGCAAATTACGAAAGAGCATGTTACTAGGAAATAGCATAGAAGCACATTGGTCGGTTATCGTCATGGAGATCATTCCCTCAAAACGTATTCCTACTTTATTGAAAAACTTGAAAAAATTTAAAGAAAAGCGCAAAAAATGCAAAATGCAAAGACTCATGAAAGAAAATGTGGTTAGTAAGGGATGGAATCCTCCCCCAGACTTAAATCACAGTGTGAAATAAATCGAGCAAGGACGAGAAATAGAGTATGTAATAATTGAAAAAGTTCGGGAAAAAGAAAACTTACCTGGAATTGTTGGGGAATGGATGTGGGAATGGAATGGTGGTGGATGGGGGGGATGGAAGATGGTGTTGTGGTGATGGGGAATGGGTGTGGTTATGGTCGGGAACGGATGGGGATCGTTTGCAGATCGAGGGAACTCGATTGCAAACGACAAAAGGCTGGCCGCGGGTCGAAGTGATGCAACCGCGGCCAAAGGGAGCTTCGCCGCGGGTGGAGGTGACGCATACGCAGTTAAGGGACGTCTCGCCGCGGGTCTAAGATACGCAGGCGCGGCCGTGCTCTTTTGCGGCCAAGGTGATTTTTGCTCGGTTCGTTATGAGCCAAGCAATCTTGAACCGAGATCCTATTTTTTTGTCTTTTTCGTTTTTTTATTTTTTTGGGTTTTTTGAATTTTATGAAAGCTTGAAACTAAGAAAAAGAAAGCGTTAATAGAAAAGGAAAGAAAACTAAAAAGAAAAATGTACCGAAAAATGGGTTGCCTCCCATTGAGCGCTTTTGTTTCACGTCTGTTAGCTCGACATTGGTGGCGAGATGAGCTTAGTCGAAGAAGGATCCTTTTCTAAGACGGTAAGCTTGAGGTCGTGAGTTGATAAAAGAATCATCTCGGTAATAAACATGCTCTCAAATGTCCTTGAGAGTAGTTGGTCGATCGGTAACTTGCACCGATTAGAGTGAAAATCGTGATCTCGCACCGGAGTTTCAGAAACCTGAAACGAAGAAAAACAAAACCAAAAATTAAAAATAAATATCTGTCTTAGAGTCAATTTACTAACCTCCGAGATTGTGTAGGTGAAGACGATTGGATTCCCCGGCAACGGCGCCAAGAACTTGATGTTGTTAGGGTTTAGCATAGCTTCAGGTAATAATATTTATAACCATAGGTGACTGCAAGTGAACAGCAGTGCGATGTAGTACTTAAGGTGTCGATCCACAGGGAATCCTCGCTTACCTACAGAACCTTAGAACCATATTTAGTAAGGATGTCTAAGACGAAAATAAAGTTTTTAGATAGAATGTCACGATTTCTAGATGAATGCAAAGAAAGAAAATAAGACGCTATAAAAATAATAAAGACTTATGTTGAGTTGTCAGGCATATCTATTGGATATGATCAATTCAAAACACGGTAACAAAGCTCCTAGTAGCAATGATTCTAGTAACTCCACGAACTGAACAGAATAAACGGCGTAGCCTACTTTCGTACATCCTACGCACCAACAATCTATACACTCGATCCGTAGCTTTCGTCTCTGGCCGCGCGGAAAATGATGTTGTTCGCACTGGTTCATAAGTTCACAGCACTCCGTAAGTATACTTTCGAAATCTTGCGACGCGGCACGCTCTTATAGATGAACGATTCGGGTGTTTTTAGATTCAGCACTTTTGGTAGTACTTAACACCTATGAATCACATGTAGTTCATGACGCTAGATTTAGCATTAACAACGATCTATAAGAAAGAGCTCTAGAATTCGGCTAAGTTTAACTCGCGAAGATCCTTATCGAACATAATCGATTCCCTTCGATGGAGCCTTTAAGCTCAACGAAGAATTACTTAAACATAATTAAAGGCGAAGACATAATTAAACAATAAACAAGAGGTGGAAGAAGAAGCCTCTCGGTTTTAAGAACTAAGTCCGGAGAGAACTTCTCTACCGATCTCGAAAAGAAAAGTAAAGGTAAAATAATTACAAAGACATAAACTAAGATTGCATAATATAAATAACATAATAGAAAAGAGGGTTCAAGAGAAATCTCTATCTCCCTAAACAAAGAACAAAGAACAAAGAAAATAAAAACCCTATAAATCGTGATGGTGGCTCCCACAGGGACACCCAAGTGGGGCACAATGAGGCACAAAAAATTGGGGCTGCTAAGTACATATTTATAGGTCTTCAACTCTTCCTTAAGTGGTCTTTAGGGTTTCCCTTGAAGAGAAATCAAAGTGGGCTTGAAACGGATTTGCAAATGGGCTTTCCGGGATGAAACTGTGTTGGCCGCGGGTCCAAGGCTTCTGGCCGTGGCGAAATGGTGTTTGGCCGCGGGTGGAGCTTCTCTAGCCATGGTGAAATGTAGGGCTGTCAATTTGAGTCATTACCCACGGGTCCCGCCCCATTTAACCAGCCACAGGTCGGTTGCGGGTCGAGAAATTTTAAATTGCGAAAAAATGGGGCGGGTGCAGGTCGAGTGTCTTAAAATGCGAGGTGGGTGTGAGTTTAAGGTTTTGTAATTGCGGGTTTGCGGGTTACCCGCATACCCATATTTAAAAAAAAAACTGTAGATCTACTTTTTTTTGCCTCTCTCTCTCTCTCTCTCTCTCCGGCGTAGATCTCACACCGGCGCCGATCTTTTTTTTTTTTTCAACCGAGTTTTTTGGTTTTTATTCATAACCCGCGGGTTACCCGCCAGACCTCTTCGACTAATGCGGGGCAGGTGCGGGTTTACGATATACAATTCACGGGTCTAGCGGGTATAAAAAAAAACACAAACCCGCGGCGGGGCGGATCCGACCCGCTTGACAGGCCTAGTGAAATGGCTTCTGGCCGCGGGTGGAGAGCTTCTGCCCGTGGTAAATTGTGACGTTTTGATCTTGATGTATCTTTTGATTGAACCGTTAGATCGTCCTCAAATCACGTGGAATGGAAAGGTAGCTGTTCCTTTATTGGATATCTCTAAAATTGGGCTGGATCAGACGGTGAGAAGATCTTCTTTAAGGGTTGAACTTCTGACGGTTTGACTCCTAGCCGAAAATCAGGTTTGTCTCCAATTTGCATGTTTTTGCCTAAGTAACCTGAAAAGAGTTTTGAAACTACAAATATGCGAAAACCGTAATAAAAACATAGAAAAGCAAATGAAACACTTATTAAAGCGTTCTTAAATAGATAGTAAAACGGGTAAAAATACGGTGTTATCAATTACATCCCTTACTAATCACCTTTTCTTCCATGAGTCTTTGCATTTTGCATTTTTCGCGTCTTTCTTTGAAAAATTTCAAGTTTTTTTTTCAATAAAGTAGGAATACGTTTTGAGGGAATGATGAAAGAAATCCATGACGATAACCGACCAGTGTGCTTCTACGCTATTTCCTAGTAATATGTTCTTTCGTAATTTTGTTCTAGACTATGCAGTAGTTTAAGTTTCTGTTAATACGAAATCCCCAGAGGAATTTAGATCGTAGAGATTCTTTAGGATGGAATATACTAGCTCTATTATACTTGGACTTTAACTTGACTTAATTTTCTCATCAAAGGTTTAGGCAAAGATAACGAATCATACATTCATGACGTTCTTTTACCTTTTACCACTCTTTGTCGTATCTGAATGGCCAGCTCATCTTTAGTTGGTACCCCACCCAAAACTTTACCATTGTTCAAATTAACCTCATGCATCTCTCTTTGTGTCTTATGCGCAGATATGTGCAAAAACGGTGGAGAGGGAGGAACGACACAATTTCTAGTCATTAAAGACGGAGACTATACACGATTGGTGAAGGTAAATTCAACAAAGACGAGAGTTTGGTTCTGCCTTGGAAAACTCAAAAACATGGTAAACTTTCATGCCCTAAGACTCTATCTCAATAAAGGCGTTTCCCCCTTTCAAAAAAAAACCGAAAATAATTGAAAGGGAAAGGAAACAAGAGTCTAAAGAGAGTCTAGGTTTGTCAAAATACTTATGAGGCATTCATGGTTCGTTTATGAGAAGTATCTCATTCCGAGCCCACAGAAAATTATAAGTTTGGGGGAATGATAGAACACTTCTGTTTTTGGAGAAATGAGGAAGTGCAACATTTTTATGCAAGAAGAAGTGATTGGAAGTTGTGGTTCTCAATAGGTTCTTCCTCTCTTGTTGTTTTGCATAATATCTCGCACCCTCCGGTGAAATTACGGTAACCCGAAACACTTTTAATTTCACCCCAAATGCCTTTAATACCTAGCATCGATTGTCTTGGTTTGATCCTTTTGATGAGAATTTCACGTTTGCACTTAATGAATTTAGAGATCTAGTTAACCTGAGTTTTGGATTTTGAAAGTTTATATATCGTATGATGGATACCGTGGACTAGTATTACGGAAACTTCTTGCGAGAATTTTCTAGGCTAGGTTGCGATTGATGTAGTTCGATGGTTATGGTTTAGAAGGACGGTCTCCGAGATTTCTAGTTCCCTATGATTTTTGTTTGATCATTTCCAAGCTTAGGTTTTGTTTTGTTTGAGGACAAACAAGGTTTAAGTCTAGGGGTATGATAACACCGTATTTTACCCGTTTTACTATCTATTTAAGAACGCTTTAATAAGTGTTTTATTCTTTTTCTATGTTTTTATTACAATTTTCGCATATTTGTAGTTTCAAGACTCTTTTCAGGTCACTTAGGCAAAAGCGTTGCAAATTGGAGAAAAACCAGATTTTCGGCTCAGAGTCAAATCGTCAGAAGTTCAATTGCCAAAGAGGTTCTTCACACCGTCTGACCCAGCCCAATTTTGGAGATATTCAAGAAGGATCAGCTACCTTACCATTCCAACAGATTTGAGGACGATCCAACGGTTCAATCAAAAGATACATCAAGATCAAGACGTCCCATCAGGCCACTCCCGGAGCAGTCCCAGCCGCGGCCAGGAAGCCTCCACCCGCGGCCAAGTGAAGGTTCGCCGCGGCCAGACCCACTGGATCCGCGGCCAAGCTAATTTCGTCATGTAAGCCCAATTTTAAGGCCCGTTCATTTCTCGTCAACTCAAAACCCTAAAGATCGACGAAAGCAAGAGTTGAAGACCTATAAATACTTGTTTTACAGACACAATTTCGTATGACTCATATTGTGCCTCTTTTAGTTTACTTTTTGCATTACTTTTCTTAAGCTTTTGTCTTTACTTTCGAGATTGGTGGAAAAGTTCTCTCCGAACTTAGTTCTTAAAATCGAGAGGCTCCTTCACCAATCTCCTGCTCTTTATTTAATTTACTTTATGAATTACTTTCTGTTCTAGTGTGCTTGCTTTTACACCATTTTTAGTTTAGTTTGCTTTACTTTTTGTTCTTACCTTTTTGCACTTTCCTTTTCGTTCGATACTCTTAAAGATTGGTAGAGAAGTTCTCTCCGGACATCGTTCTTAAATTTGAGAGCCTTCTTCTTCCATCAATCTTCTGTTTTTATTTAATTATGTCTTTCAATTCTAGTATGTGCAAGTAGTTTAATCGTTGGGTTTAAAGGGGTTATCAAAGGGGAATTCTATGTTCGATAAGGATTTCACGAGGTAAAACCCTAGCCGATTTGTAGAGCTCTTTCTTATAGTTCGTTGTTAATGCTAAATCTAGCGTCATGAACTAGAGGTGATTCATAGGTGTTAAAGAACCACCAAAAGTGTTGAATCTAAATATCCGAACTGTTCATCTATTAAAGCGTGTCGCGTCGTAAGATACAAAAGTATACTTACGGAGTGCCGTAAACTAAGAAGAACCAGCGCGAACAGCACGATTTTTCGCGGCCAGAGACGAAAGCTATCGGTCGAGTGTATAGATTGTTGGTACGTAGGATGTATGAAAGTAGGCTATGCCGTTTATTCTGTTCAGTTCGTGGAGTTAAAATCTAGAAACTTTGTTACTAAGAGCTTAGGGACCGTGATTGAATCGAGCATATCCCTAGTCGACCCAACACCGTTTTAATATAGTTTACAAATTGTTTTTCTCTTTAGTTTATTGTCATCGATTTTCTTAGGTTATTTTACAAGCAATTTTCCGTTTTTCCGTTCTTTACAATTTTCGTGACAAAAACCCTATAAAACTTATTCTCGTTCTAGACTTCCTTGCTATTCTCTGTCTAAGGTCTCATAGAACAGCATTCCCTCCATGTGGATCGATACCTAAAGTACTACAACGCACGTCTGTGCATCTGCAGAACCTTTAGGTTTACAAATTTAAAACATGAAGTCTCGGAGAACAATCCGATGCGCATCATCTACCCATTAGATGTTACTTATGTAAATTCGGTATCCCGGTTTGGATCTTTGAACCGTTTTAGTTATTTAGGTTGTCGACAGAAAGAAAAGATAGATGTTTGAAATGAAATATGGTAATTTGAATATATGTAGTATATTCAAACTGAAGTGGATACCAATCAAAATCATATTCTAATAAGCTAAAACACCTTTTTTTGGTTATAATGCTATTCAACGAGATGTCTTACATGATGTTTTGTCAAAACAAAATCCTAATAAATAGTTAATATTATGGTCATAAGCTAGTGTTTCCTTTTTACAAAGGTGGGCACGGTCATGTTTACTCCTCTTTTTTATAACTCTGTGTACGGTACACATCATACCATATAGAAGTAAAATTATCATAAATAGTAAGATAAGTACTATTTAAAAAAATGCTCAAAAAACATTAAAAACATCAAATAAATATGACTCTACATATTGGGTCAGATCAATTCCTTTTCATCCCCGAGGAACGCCAATTACTCGGGGTTGACGTCGTCGTTAAGGTTCAGAGTTGGAGTGATGTCATCTTGAGAGCTGGAAAAATTCCATGAAGAAGAGCAAAAAGCACCCTATTTTCTGAAGTCTATATAAATGAAAACACAAAGAAAAAAATAAATTTTTTTAGTAAATTCCTTCTGAAATTTTTCAGTCGCAAAACGACGACTGCTTTTCCTTATATCATATAAAAATTGCATAAGTAATTAAGTACCCTTCAAATCTACATATTACTCTTTCTTCATTTTCATCTACCTTCATCTCCTTGTTTCTTGCTATTTCTATATTAAAGAGTCCGCAAATTCCTAAATCTAAACCTTAAATCGATACAATGAAATCTTGTAAAGGATCATCCATTCTCGCTACCGATTATTACCCATTCCTCTACAAACGACCAATCTCCTCTCTACCCGCTTCGTTATTTTAAGGTTTAGATTTAGGAATTTGTATTGAAACTTTTATTAAAAAAAATCATATTTTTAGTAATTTCCTCAGTCGCAAAACTGACTGTTTTTTATTACTCTCTTTGATCCATAATAGTTGATGTTTAAATAAAAAAAAATTGTTTTATTTTAATTGATGATTTACATTTTCAATGCAAAATTAAAGTTTTTATATTTATTTTTGATCATTTATATTTTGGAGTCTTTTTTTCATTGGTTGAATTGTGTTTAATTAGACAATAAATGATATTTTAATTTAGAAAAAAAATTAAAAAAAATTATAATTTTGTGTGATTTTTTAATTTGTGTGTAAAATCTTTAAACATCCACTATTATGGATCGTATATAAAATGACAGAAATACCCTTCAAATCCACATATTACTCTCTCAAGTCTCAAGTTTCAACTGTTTCATTTTCGTCTACCTTCTTCCTCTCCTTGTTTCTTACTATTTCTATATTAGACTCCACAAGAACTCAAAAACACCAAATCTAAACCTTAAATCGACGCAATGAAATCTTGTAAAGGATCATCCATTCTCGCTACCGATTACTACCCATTCCTCTACAAACGATCAATCTCCTCTCTACCCGCTTCGTTTCCCTCCACTACTCTTTCTTACCCGACCCGAAACCGATTCTTATCAACCCGGATCCAAGCCCGACTCATTCACGAAGACCCGGTAAAACAGACGGAAGATTTAAGCTTCTACGATCTTCTCGGCGTCACCGAATCGGTCACTCTCCCGGAAATCAAACAAGCGTATAAACAGCTAGCTCGAAAGTATCATCCCGACGTTTCGCCTCCGGATCGGGTCGAGGAATACACAGATCGGTTCATTAGGGTTCAAGAAGCTTACGAGACTCTCTCCGATCCTCGCCGGAGAGTTCTCTACGACCGAGACTTGTCTATGGGATTCTCGTTTTCTTTCTCCGGTAGACGCCGGAATCGATTCGACGAGGTATTCATTCATTCATAAACTTCCTTCTTCATTTTATTTTTTTCCAGAATTTCTCGATTATTAATTTTGCTTATTTTCGTGATAAACCAAAAAAAAATCAGCACCAGTGTTTAGCTGTATGGTTTAGAAAATTTAAGAGTTTTAGACAATATGATTGATTATGTCACACTCAAAGATTTATCCCATCGATGTTGTTCATATATGGACAAATACTGTTCAGTATTATCCGCAAAAACATTTTTATTTTATTAGGACCTAAAGATTTACTGAATGATTCGAGAACATTGTGTGCATCCTTGTCGCCAGAATTGACCCTTTGTTTATTATTGTCCAAAAAAGTGACCCATTTGTGAATTATTATCAAAAAAGTAGTGGAATAGAGAGACAATGTTGACATTTTCAATTTATTTGACCCTACCAAACTCTGCCTGGGAATTTTAACCGAACTGATCCGAATCGAATTTTTCGGTATTCGGTGTCTGCTTCGGTTTGGAGGTCCGAACGCAGTTTTCAAAATTTGGGATCGGTTATCGGTTTGGTTTGGCTATCGGTTCTTCGTTTTTTTTCCCAACCCGATTTATACATGACTATACCAAAATTTACGAAAATCTTAGTATATAAAGGTGAATGTTTCAAATTTGCTAACTCACATTATCGTAACATGTGTCAAATTAATCGATCAGATTTTGACATTTACAAATAAATTCCAATTAGATTTTGACTCATAATATCAATAATAAAAAGAAATTTTCATAAAATTTCAATTAAATTTTGACATATAATAATAAAAATAAAATAAAAAAATTTTATAATTGATTTATAATCCTAAAAATTAAGAGTTACCAAATAAAAAAATTTAAAAAAAACGTAAATTTATAATTAAAGCCAAAGTTAATTAGAAAAAATCAAAAAAATTTTTAAATAATTCATAATCTAAAAGGTAAAGTTACTAAACAAAAAAAAACTTTAATTTTATCATAAAAATTAAAGTTAATAGAAGAAAGAAAAATAATTTCTTTTAGTTTTTCTATTTAGATTAAGAAAATTAAATAATAAATTATTAATCTTAAAAATAAATAAATTCTAATTTTTCACATCTATAGAAACAATTTGGTAGTCTCAAAAGTCAAATAATCTTTAAGAATTCTAATTTTTCACATCTATATAAATAATTTGGTAGTCTCAAAAGTCAAATAATATTTTTCAAATTTAATTGAAAATCAAATAATAAAAAACAATATCAAAATAAATATATAAATAATGGTTAAGCTTTTGTTTTGGTGTTTCGTGTTGATGTTTTTAATCTTTAATCTTTCACAGGTAATCAGATTGTTTTTTCACTTTTTGTTTTTAGTTTTTTTTCCACAGATTATATAATATTATATTATTATAAATCAGCATATGCGAAGCCTAATCTAGTATATATATAATTCCGATACAAATAGTCGAACCGAATTAACCGAATAGAACCGAACTAACCGATAACCAAATTGGACCGTAATTTTTTCGGTTAATTTTGGTAAGATTTTATGAATCGAACTAATCGAAAAAAACCAAAAAAAAAAAAAAAAAAAACTGACCAGTTCGGTTCGGTCAACCGAAGTCCCATGCCTACTCTCAATGATAATCTTTAGAATTCAATTATTTGTTTACATTCTAATTTTTTTGAATCAAACCATTTGTACACTTACAGAATTGATTTGAGTTTTTGGTGATTGTTCAGGAAGTGGTGGAAGAGAAGAGTGAGTGGAAGAAAAAATGGCAAACTCAGCTCTCAGGGCTAAAGAGAAGAAGCAATAGCAAAGACAATAGTAACTCAATGTCTTGGGCTGCTAGAATGCGCCGTCAACATCACATGTCTGATGATGATTCTTCTTCTTAGAGATAACACCAAATCTCGCTTTTTATTGTATAGTTTTTGTTGGTGTGTTATAGAAAGCATAGCATATAAACCCGCAACTTTGTATATATGTATATACTCTTTTTGTGTGCCTATGCTAATCGGCAAGCACATTAAAAGCCCTAATTACTAAAATAAGTTTATTTTGCTTGTGGTATCAAGTGTTAGCTTATCAATGGAAAGACACGAATTCGAGTTGTGGCAGCAACATTTGTAATAGTGAGTGTTGGTATGACAAAAGCAAAACAAAGATTCCAATTGATGACATAATAGTGGTATGGTAAAAGATTATGAGATAAGTAGATTACGGTACAATTAGAAGCAGTAAAAAGAGAGATACAAAGTTGTATCATCCCAATTTCACTAGCAAAACTTATACTACCATGGTATCATCCATTTCGCAAATAAAAATAAAATTATACTGTTATGTTTCTTGTACCATATGAGCTATTGGTTACAGAACAAATAATACAATCCTTACCACCCATTATAAAATATACCAATCAAAATTAAAATCAGTGTTCTAAAAAGCGGTGAAAATGTATAGCATACTATTCAAATCAATAGCAAATGTATAGCATACTATTCAAATCAATAGTTTGACTTTCAGCTTAGAAAATGTATACATGTCAAAGAGATAGCATACTATTCCAATTTCATATGCATCCCAAATGGTAGCATACCGAAATGGGAAATAGATGGAATTATTTGGAATCTTCGATTGATCTCTCTAACTCCAAACTAAGAGAGAAAGTAACCATTACTCATTACTCATGCGGCAAATAATTATGCGTCTACTTGAAGGGATTTGATTTTCAAGCACTCTTTGTATTCTTCCCACGTCTTAAATTCCTTATTGCAGCGACGTTCAATTTTCTATGGTCTTGAATTGTGTTTATTAAGCGCATCACATAAAACGCGTGGTGGTTTTTCATTGGTTTTGTAGGAAATGAGTCAACATTTTAATAGAAACTGATGTGTAAAAATAAATTGTTTTTATTGGTCTTTCACTTTTGATTTTTTGATGAGATGTCAATCTGGGAGAACACAAAAATGCTGAATTGTAATCAGGCACTTGTGTTAGGTTGCATGGAAACTCCGTCCGATGTATGTTTCCTGTTTTGGAAACGTTTTGAAATCGGAAACTCTTGAAAATGAAGTGGAAACGCGATAGAAACATGTTTCCTAAAAAACTCATTTTGGAAACACGATGGAAATGTTCATTCTGTTTTGGAACGCTTGTTTCCGTTTTGGAAACGCGACGAAAACTTACGTTTTTTAAGAAATATAACAATTGAATATGTAGAAAACATTGTGACACTAATCTTCGTCTTCCAGAAGAAGTCTTGCTTACAAAGATGATCAAATCATATGTGGGATGATGGAGATGATCAGTTAATCAAATTAGATGAGCTTAATCTTGGAAGACGTGAGTTTGAGGATTTTTCTATCGAAAAACCAGAGTTTGAGGTACTTTTGTTTGATGAAACTGATGAAAATAAGAATGAAGATGATGTTATAAATCTTTGACTTTAAACATTTTGATCTTTATCTTTCCTTAAGCTATTTAATATTTAAGTATTGGATTTTTTTTTTTTTTGTAACTCATGGTAGATCCTAAGCCTATGGAGAGGCCCACATCTCATGGGGAACAGTACCGACGAATAGTTCAGTCCCGCGTTTTCAAACATGGCGTAAGCAATCTTCGTCTGGCCAAACAGCAGCGTTTTTAGTTCCTACCGGGAGTCGAACCTGAAATCCCTGAGAGGTCGCTCTTAACGAGCCTCACAAGTCCCCACATCTTCCTACCACTAGACCACCACTGCCTAGTTAAGTATTGTATCTTGGTTGTTTTAAACATATTTTTTTTGTTTTTAATTTTGATGTTTCCATATAATAATAATATACATTTCCAAAACATACCCGTTTTCTAATTTTTAATAAAAAATATGTTTCCACGTTTCGAATCGTTTAACTTCCGCGTATCCGTTTCCATTTCCATGCAACATAGGTTATTATTGTATAGTATTGATTCACCCCACATAAAGCTTAAATCAGCCCGGGAAAAACAACAACAACAACATTCATTCTCTTCACGTTTACTTTATAAGCCATTGATTCTTACGGCGCGATCAAACCACACTTCTTAAATTCCGATTTTACCCTCTCCATCTCTTCCTCCGGCAACGTCATCGTCACAACCCTCTCCTCCGATTTCGCCGCCGGGAAAACAACCACCAATCCCTCCTCTCCTATCCCCTCAACATTACAGTACACTGATTCCGGCGACTTCCCCATCACTCTCGCCTCATACAAATCCACTTCGCTCAGATCCACGAACGTCAATTTCGCTCCGTAAACAACGAAATCCAAATTCCCATCACAACTCTCTCCGATCTCGTCGATTCCATATCTCTCGTCCGTCGCTTTCGCAATACACTTCACTAACTCCTCCACGTTCGCTTCACCCACCGGAAAATCCACGTGGACGGAGCTTATCACCTGACTATTTCGAATCCCTTTAGGTTTCTTCAGCTCGTTCGGATCCTTTCTGATGATCGTAACAGTTGTTAGAGGCTCTGGCTCTGCCTTAACCTTAGCTATGCATTTCCATATGATTCCGGCGAGAATCTCGAACACCGGAATCTGATCGTCTCCGTTCGCCGGAAAATATGGTGATATCTGGTCGGCGACTGAGAGATTGAAACAGTAATTTGCCATTTTCTTGTTGTTTGGAGTGATCCAGAGATCTCCTACCGGGTCGACCCGTTTGATTGAATCCGGGTCTTTAACAGTCGGGTTTGGGCTACGAAACTTTCTGTCTACGTCAGAGGTGTTTGGGATGTATATATTTTCCCCGGAAATGGCTTTAGTCCATAAGTTGAAAGTATAGAGTAAAGAGAATGAATCTCCAATGATATGGGCCCAGTTTAGGCCCAAACCTAATCCTCCGCATTTAAACCGGGTCATCTGCGGAAACAAAATCGAGATAAGCTGGTTATTGTATTTTCAATTTGATCGGACTGGGAAAATTCCGTAAAAATACTCCAATTTTATTCCGATAAATTTTTTAATATCCGAACTATTTTTATACCCAATAAAATACTCAAACTATTTTTGTTGCCCATTTCAAATATCCAACTGTGAACGTGTGTTCATTTTACAACATCTCGTTAACAGATGTATACGGAACTATACACGGTTTGAATTTTCCCGAATATTTTTTTTGTAGGCACTAATTTGTCGTTTGAAGAGTGTTTAACGGGTGTAAAAATGAGCTAACTCACTCAATTTGACGTAGTTAATCATGAATTAGAGTTTTTCATTATCCAACTTAGTTCATTTAGTATATGAACTTGTGAGTTATATGAGCTCGTATTAAATAAATATAATAATAATACTCGCTTTGTTTCTAATTGTTTGAATGTTTTAGAAAAAAAAAATGTTTCAAAAAGATGTATGTTCTCTATTTTCTATGCATATTTATACCAGTTTTTCTTATTATATCCTCATTTATTTTAAGTTTATTTGTGATGAATTAACATTTATTAAGCTGTAATTCTTTTTGCTTTTTTGCGTGTTTTAGTAAGGAGCTTTTTATTTTATGAAAATAAGTAATAAATAAGGTTAGAAATGTAATTCTAAACAATTTCTTAATTAATATGTGTGAAATCCTTAAAATATCAAACAATAAAAAACAGAGGGAGTAATAAAAAGTTTGTTCTCTAACATACCACACTTTTAAGTTTTTGTTTCAAGCGTACAATTTCTAGTTTTTTTTTTCTTCTAATAATATCACAAATTCAATATCATTATTGACTCAAAACCCCTATCTTATGGGGGAACTTTAAACCCTAAATTAGAAAGGAGAAACTAAAAATAAATTTTTAATTATGTTTGTAATTTATTTAGGATAAATAAATATATTCTTTTTTTTGTTAAAGAATGATAAACATATATTTCCACACAGTAATTTGTGATTGTATAGAAAAATTAAACTAACGATGGTATGTTTGAAATTAAAAATAAAAAAATTGTGGTATTTTAGAATATCTTTCTTCAAACAAAACTAAAGAAAAATATCTTAAAATAGTACAAAAATTAGTTTTTTTCAAATCTAGCACATTAAAATTAAAATTTCAAAATTAGCACAAATTAAATTAATATGTTTGGAACAAAAACTAAAAACTGTGTCATTACCATAAATTTATTGATTTTTGTGATCAGTTTTTGATCGATTGGATTAAAATCAACGCATCAGAAGCTTTGAGATGTTTAAACAGGCGTCTAGAGGGTCGATTTTTTAAAAACAATGGATAAAAATCAGTTTAAAACGGTTTAGAATCCACACACCATAAATTCGTAATACATATGGATTGGAATGTCTGAATTTTTTGCTATTAAAGTCGACAACTACTCCGTCGTTTTAACGAGGCAGTGTCTTTTCATGCAAGTTAATGGAACGGTCAGATCTTTCATGTATTAAATTTTTCTTATGACAGGTCATATTCATTTCATCTGCCTTTCTCGATTAGGGCAAATAGTCAGAAAGAAAAATGAAACCCAACATAGAATTTATTTTTTATAATCCATTTTACCTAATAATTGCCTTTGTTTAAACATCAGACCCAAATCTCCATGGTTTGTCTATATTTTCTTTTGCTTCTTCTGCTTAATATATAGTATTGTTTCCTTTTCTTTTTTTTTACTTTTTTGATTAAATTTTATAATTGACTTAAAATCAAGTTGCACCGCTAAAAAGTTCTACTAGAGTGAGCAGATAAATGACACTATATGGTATTAGCTAGAAGAGAGGAAATATTAATTATATGTATCAAATTCGGGATCATAAAATTTTGTATCCGAAATAGCACATTTTAATATTTTTATTCCAAGAGAAAAACTAAACTCTAAATGGGAAATAGAGAACCCAAATATACTGTTTTAATTTTATTTTGAATTTATTTTGGGTAAACAAATATTTTCACATAATTATTTATGTTATTTTCAGAATTTTAAATTTATGCCTTGATTGTTAGAACATTTAAAAAAAGCATTAAGTTTTTTATTAATCAATCAACTTTTGTTAATAAAATATTTAGGAAAGTGTTAAGAAACTGCATATGTTTTGCAAATGCTCCTCCCCTCTATGTTTTCATATAAGCTTTTGGTAGAGTATTAATCTCTAAAATATCAAAAAAACAAATTATATAATTAAAAAAATTATGAATAGAATAAAATAAAATATTTTATTTTTATTAAAAAAATTATGATTAAAATAATTTTAAAATTTTAAAATAGTTTTATTTTTGTATTAATTTTAAAAATAATATTTAAATAAAAAATAATATAATAAATACAATTGAAATATGAAAAAATTATAAAAATTATATTATAAATATAAATATAGATATAATGCTTAAGAATAAATATATTAAATAATTTTATATAATCATTCACAATTCTGTCAATCAGTGATGCTGCTCTACCATCACTTTACCATTCAAACCCTTAGTGTGCTAGATTTGGAACAAAAACTAATTTGGTGCTATTTTAATGTATTTCTCTTTTATATTATTGTATTTACCTATTCACACAATTAAAAAGAAAAGAAAAAACCCTAAATAGTGGCGATCTGCTCCAAAAATGTTAAGCTTAGTTTATCAAAATCACCAAAATCATAAGCCATAACATAAATATTTTAAGAAAACATAAATGTTTTAAGAAATAGTTTTTTTATCAACTAGAAATGTATAATAGATTGAATAATACAATACCATTACCATTCTAGAACTTTGTGTATAGTCAAAAATATCTTGGTCGATAAAACATATTTAAATAGAGATATTTGTGTGTATGTGAACTAAATGAATATGGCAAACTCAACAAGAAAAAACTGTTGAAGTCAAATTACCTGAACATAGATCAAAGGAGAGAAAGACAACTCCGGTCCAATGGGTTGATGGTAAACCAAAAACTCATCATTTGACCGGTCCGGTTTACTGAGCCACTCTTCCACCGTGAGATTGCATTCACCTTCCACGAAACGCGTGCCGCTGTCGTTGCACTTGATGTACGGACGTCCCGGGTCTCTCCGCCAGAACCTTCCTGTGGTCCATGCGATCTGGTCGAACAGCATGAACATAGCCTCCTTCACGTGTGTCACGGTCAAGTCACGTGCTATCTCGGACGAGTAAATATACGCCGCCTTGAGATAGTGGAGCTTCATGGCTAGGTCTAAGCCGGTTGGATCGTGGGTCGTACCAGTCTTAGTCGGTCGGGTTGCACCCACTGTCGATAACCGGATGTTGTATATCGGACCCTGACCCTGTCCCTGTTCTTGAGATCGACCCATGATGACTCAGTGGAGTTGAATTGATTCTATGTGATCTTGAACTAACTAGTCGATGTATGTATACAAATATAAGTTATATGAAATTGTCTTTGCTTCGACATTTATCTCTCTTTGCTGTGTAATATATATTTGTAGGTGATGCGTTTCATCTGATGAGGCTCTTGTGTATAGAGACGATTGATAATTGATTGTGTTTAAACTGTTATGTTACAAGTAGGTGAAACCGTTTAATTAATTGCCTTTTTGTTTTCTCGATAAGGTGATTCCAAATGATTCAGTTCATGGTTCATACATTTAATATTTATCACCTATAAGTCTTTACACTACAAAAAAACATGTTAAAATATCACGAAATTTTTCACCGAAATTTTGGTTGGAAAAATAACCCACCGATTTTCCACCAATATACCACGGTTTATTGATTCGCTGGGAAAATTATTGCTTATTTGCAACCGAATATATCGATCGAGATTCCGTGAAAAATTTGCAACCGATTACCAACCAAATAAAACCGTTGGTAGTTACATGGGAAATTCATGGGAAATCAATCGCAAATTCGCTACGGAATTTTTTCGTCGGGAAACTGTGGGGTTAATATAGCCGTTTATAGACGTTATAGTTGGCCGTTTGAATTTTAAAAAATCGGTGGGAAATCCGTGGGAGCGCCTAAGATATCTTTTGTATATAAATCACTCTTCCCTTCTCACTATGGGTTATAACAAACAAACCACTATAGAAATGGAATCAAATCTCAGTAAATTTTGATCGTGGATGTATAACACTCGTGTTGATTCTAGTACCGGACTGATTACGAAACAGTTTGAGAAGGGTTTGATTGAGTTCATGGGATTTGCCACAAACCAGGACACATGCCGAAAAAGGGTAAGATGTTCTGCCCATGTCCTTTGTGTGATAATACTAAGTTTATTATCGTAGACAAAGTGTGGAACCACTTGTATAAGCGAGGATTTAGGCCAAATTACCATATATGGTATAATCACGGGGAAGTTGATTCAATGAATTTGGCTAGTACGAGTGCTCATGTGACTGATAAGATAGAGGAACCTAGATTTACAATGGAATCTAGAGATACAGTACAAATGGTAAATGATGCGTTTCGTGAGAATATGCCCTCATTTATGGAAGAAGGCAATAGAGTAGAGGAACCAATTTTAGAAGCGAGGAGATTTTTTGATATGTTAGACGCATCTAAGCAACCAATATATGATGGTTGTAAAGAGGGCCATTCTCCCATGTCAGCTACAACCCGGTTGATGATCATAAAGACAAATTTTTATTTGGCGGAGGATTGTGTTGATCGCAATTGCCGGTTTTGTGAAAGACTTGTTCCCACAAGATAATTTGTGCCCATTGTTCTACTACGAGGTAGACAAACTTGTTGCTGGTATGGGTTTGCCTTTTTAGATGATCGACGTGTGCATCGACAATTGTATGATATACTGGGGAGCGAACGCAAATTACTTGCCATGCCGGTTTTGTGGCAAACCTTGGTTTCAGATGACCACTGGGAGAGTTCGAGTTCCGTATAAGTGTATGTGGTATTTGCCGTTAGCAGACAGGTTGAAAATATTGTATCAGTCTGAGCGAACAACGAGAGCTATGAGATGGCATGCAAAGCATTCAAATGAAGGAGAGATTGCGCATCCCTCTGATGCAGAGGCATGGAAATACTTTTAGTCAGTTTATCCAACTTTTGCATCGGAGAGCAGAAACGTCTATCTCATATTATGTACTGATAATTTCAACCCATTTGGGAAGCATGGCAGGCAATATTTACTATGGCCAATTATTCTCACGCCGTATAATTTTCCCCCGTCGTTGTGCATGAAACGAGAGTTTCTGTTTCTTATCGTACTTGTGCCTGGCCGAGAACATCCAAAGAGATCTCTTGATGTGTTCTTACAACCATTGATTCACGAGTTACAAGAGTTATGGGAACACGGAAGTGAAGTCTATGATATTTCATGTCAACAAAATTTTAGGATGCGTGCGGTGCTTACGTGGACAATCAGTGATTTTCCGGCGTATGTAATGTTATCCAGATGGACAACTCATGGAAGGTTATCATGTCCATATTGTTCAAATAGTACTGATGCATTCCAATTGAAACACGGGCGAAAGACATGTTGGTTTGATTGTCATCGACGTTTCCTACCGCGTTCACATCCTTACCGCAGGAGCAAGACGTTGTTCACTTAATTATGTCTTAAAACCGAACACTGAGCTATTGAATAGTTCACTTAAAAACACATATATGTTCTAGGCATGGGTATTCGGGTCCACGGTTTGGGTTCGGGTCGGTTACTTGGTTTTTGGGTATCCAAAGTTGGAGAGGATAGAACCCGTATAGGACTCGAGAAAATTTCGGTTCGGCTCGGGTCTTGTCTGGTTTGGGTCGGTTTTAGGATTTTGAGTGAAACCCGCTATGGAACCGAAAATATTTTCCGGATCGGTTCGGTTTGGGTTTGGACCTGAAACCCCCGAATTACCCAAGAAACCAAGATGTTCGGTTCGGTTTATGTAGGAATTGAACCCGAATAACCCGATTTATCTGCCTAAACCCAAATTACCCGAGAAAACAAAAGTTTTGGTTCGGTTTATGTATGAAATTTACCCGATTTACCCGCTTAAACCCGAATAACCTGAATTTACCTGCCTAAATCATATATGCATATGTATATGCGATATATATACATAATATGGTATGATATAATTTTTCAGGTATTTGATCGGTTTCGGGTTATACCCGAACCGACCCAAGAACCGAATTAATATTATAAAGGAACATTCGGTTTTTGCACATAAACCAAATCCGATCCAAACCCTGTTTTTCGGGTTGGTTCGGGTCTGGTTTTTATGCTCAAGCCTAATATGTTCGTTTATAAAATTTGAATCATGACATGCGGAAAAAAAATCAAGATTTTCTTAGTAGTATGTTGAGATTAAATCAATTTTTATAAAAGAGGTAGTCCTTAATACTAGGTTTTGTTTTTTACTCTCTAAGTTTTATAAAAAGTGTCATTTTGACACATTTAACACATATTAAAAAAACTATTAAAAGTTCTATATTATCCTTAATTAATACGTAAAACAATTTTTTCTTTTTAATTAATACACTAAAACAATATGGTTAAAATCAGAATTTTGTTTAATTTTTGATATTGAAAATATAAAATGACATTTTTTGTTAAACAAAAATAGTGTTAAAATGATATTTTTTGTGTAGAGTATTACGTTTGACTCAACTATTAATGGTGTTGATTTATATCAAGAAGTATATGCTGAAGTCGTGTTGGGGTGACAGGGACATTGGCTTTGTGTTTTGTACTTAGTGGTAAATTTTGATTATGATTTTGGGGAATATCGACCGTGAAATGTGGAACAAACATTCACGTGGATAACAAGTTAAAACTTAAAAGCAAGAATGAACGGGAATAAAGTCTTAAACTAAACAAATTGTTATTTCACTTTATGAAAACAAATATAGTTTTTTTTTCGTGAACTATAATTGGATTGGTGTGGACATACAAAAATGGACCCATCTTGATATTTTTAATTAATTCATTACAGAATTAAATATATATATATATATATATATATATATATACATTTGATTCATTTTTAATCTTCGACGTGATCCGATTTATCTAGGATTCTCTATATATATAGAAAAAAGCAAATCCAAAACTTCTGATTTTAAATATTTTTTAGAATTTTTAGGTGTATCAAAAGCATGAAACCTTGCCAATTAAAATAATTTAGGATTTTTCATTACAATATTTGGGTTAACTTATAAACGGCTGGTCATCTATCTTACGTTAATCTAGTTAAATTGATTTCATCGTTTATATTGTTAATTTAAGTTTAACTAGTTCAAGTCCAACTGTTCAGAATTCATTTTGTGGATCTGAGTCAAAGTGCGAATTATTCTGCTGTAATTTCAATCTTAGATGATTAGTTTTATATAGCTTAAGTAGAAATAATACAATTTTATAATGTACCGAAAATTAATGTAGATTTTTGATGCGGAATCTACTTAACAGAAGTTTGTAATCTTTTCATTTGTTTCTACTTCTAGCTAGCTAGCTAGTAAAAAGAGTATTTTTTTGTAGAATTTTACAAGGATTATAATTATTGGTTGGATGAAATCACATTTAATGCATTTTCTATTCGTTTTGACAACAGATTTGAAATTCTTGTTGATATAGTTTTTACTCTTTATAGGATCGCTTCACAACTCTTTATAGCTTTGATTTATCCAAGAAAACTGTTCACTGATTGACTAGTCTCTTTCTTTTGGTTGGCAAAGTTTTTTTTTTTATAATTATTATAACCTTTGGTAAAATTATGGAGAGGTGGCTCAACGACGGATCAAACCTAAAGCGGAAGAACCGCATGTAATTTGCCATTCTTACGTGTTAAAAGAATCAAATAATTTTTTTTAAAAATATTAATTTGCAACACCACAGTAAAAATGGGTGAAATTGAAGTGATCCACTGTAGATATTTGTCGTGTGTGAACTGTTTTTTATATCTTTATAGGCTTGTAATATTTTTAATATTTCTCATTATTATAGTTTTTAAATAATTCAGAATTTTTTTACAAAATGGTATAGGTTCATTTATCAATTTTTTTGTGACAGATTTACCAATTTATATATTGCATTCAGAAATAAAATTTTGATCAATCAAAATATTAAAAAATAGTGAAAATTAATAATTATCCAAAACTACAATTATAAATACCAAAATATCTAAAATACCCGAAAGATCCAATAATCCTTAGTTATATTTGCCAAAGTTACACATTTTTTTTTCAAAATTTAACAAAATTTATTAAATCATTTTTTTTAGTTTTTTCGGATAGTTTCGGGTAGTTTGTGTAAAAGTAACCGAACCAAAACCGAATATCTGAATATCTAGGCTTGCTACGTACCACTTTTTATCTGTTTTTTTCATTCAACCATATATTTGAATCAATAATCCGGGCAGTTTGGTTCATACCCAAAAGTATCCAAAATACCCAATAAATCCGTAAAAACACGAAAAATATATCCGTAATATCAAAAATATACATGAAATACCTAATATCTTCGGTTTATAATTGTAATTTGGGTTATATCAATTCTAAATTTAATTAATGTTTTGGGTATATAATTATACTTCAGATCTTTCGGGTACCCATTCGTTCTCGGTTTGGTTTCCGTTTTGGATATAGGATTTTAGGATTCGTTCGGGTATTTTGTCTGTTTCAGTTCAGTTCGGGACCTCCTAATTCGGTTCGGTTCTTTGGTTCTAGGTATTTTGTTCATGCCTAGGTTAAACACACTAGAATAATGGAGTATTCCATCCACTATACCACACATTTTTTTTTTTTGGTCGAATCTCTTTTTATTCATTTAAACCTGACGATTACAATGGAAAAGATGAGTAATCAAAACTCTTAGATTAATAAAATACAACATGAAAGCGGTAGGAGATAAGACTGAAAACTCAGCAATAGTAAGCGACAGCGAATCTCGGGAGCTACCCGGATGCGTCAGCAAAAGGTTCACGGCAAGGCCGGAAAGGAGTAACATAGTCACCATAGCTTGTGACGTTGGAAGATTTTGACTACCTTCGGATCTCGTCGAGATGAAATACGTTGCATCTTCTGGCCCCGTGCAGACAGCTACGCAAGATAACAAACATGTAGGAAATTTAAGACTTTTTCTCGGATTTGAAACCGAAGAAAAACCTCCTCTCATAGAGAGGGAATTAGATGGAAAATTTTTCTCCACAAAGGAGGATGGTAAAAGTGATCACTCCCAAAGGGAGGAAGTTGTAGCATAATCTATCCTGTTAGATGAGAAAGATAAGCAAGTTAGACCCGAGTGGTCAGGATTCTTCAATATTGAACGATTGGGGCAGATTCTATGCTGGGCCAAGCAAAGTAACACAAAGGGACTAATCCCATATGCAGACCCATTTACTCTGACCATGTGCCATGAAGCAGAATGGTGGAGTCGAATTGAGTGACAGCAAAAGTCACCGGATCTGCAATTGGAACGCCGGAGGGAACTCGCCGGAAGGACGGAGGAGCGGCGAGAGTCGCCTGAGCAACTGCGAGTGAGGAGGGCGGTAAGCGGTGGTTAGACGAGGGTTGATGGCGGCGGATCTGGAGGCACCGGTGGTTGGGGCGGATCCGAAGAGGTCGGAAAACGAGGCGGCAGTGCCAGATATCTCGGCGAGCCGTTTGTCGGCGATCTAGGAGGAGATGGCCGCTTCGAAGGAACTGGAGGGTTGGGAGGGTTCGGCGCCGGAAAGAGCAGAGTCCGACGGTGAGTAGTGGAATCCCGAGCTTGAATAGTTCTCGCCGGAAGTCGACGGATGGTAAGAGCAGATCGAGGGGAGTTGTCGCTGGAAATCATGGCGGAAATCGATGGACAATGAGCAGAGGACAACAAAAACACGGAGGGAGAGGGTCTCATCGGCGACGACAGCGTCCGACGGAAAGTAGGAAAAAGTTCTTCGGGATGTTTGACTAGGCCCGAGAAAGGTAGAATCAATCGCCAGCTAGGAGGAGAACATGTCGGAGGTCGAGAGCCGGTCATAACAGCACTTGAAGTATCTAGAGGATCCGGCGGCTCCGGCGGTGGGGCTCAGGTTACCCGTTGGTAACGGAGAAATCTCGGCAAAGATACCGGACTGATTCTCGGCATCGAGGTAAGACAACAAAGGAAGGGAGCGGAGCAAGAGCAAGAGCATGCCTTACCGTGAACCATGGCGGGAAGGATCGACTGCGAAGAGCCCCCGCAGATCGAGTAACAGGAAACCATCTAGCCCAAACCCCTTGAAAATACCGTCCTCGAGTATCAGCTGAAGAGAGAGGCTAGGGAAGCTCACCGTGAACCCAATCCGAGGGACGACGCCGGCGACACCGTAGGCGGCCGATGGCTGACGCTTCAGGAATGGCGAGGCGGACCCTCCGACCAAGGTTAGGGGTGGAACCCGGGGAGGAAGCGTGAAGAAAGCTGTCTCGTAGACTGTGCCTGGGAGAGAATGTTTTCTCACGCGTGAACGATTGGCTAAAAACGTTAGATCCCACTATACCACACTTCAAAAAACAATTATTGGCTAAAAAAATTTTATGATTTTTTTATTAGTTCTTGAAATTAATTAATTATTACTTCTCTTCTCCCTTACTTTATAACTCTCATTTTATATTTTTATTCCACATTAGAAAGTTTATATCCTCCCATTTGACATAATTTATAATTTTAAAATAATTTTTTTATTTGTTATTTCTAAAATTAGAAACAATTTGTTTACCTTATTCAGATAATTAAATTCTAAATATAATACCAGTTTTCAATTTAATTTAAATTATTATAAATATGTATAATATTTTGGACCGCTTGTTATCCGCTTTCACCATTCAACATTATATTTTGAACCGCTGGATCCGTTTGACCCACACTTGTTCCGCCTGATCCGCACTTGTTCCGCCTGATCCGCTTGATCCGCACCGTCTGATCCACTTTCTCAATTCAAAGCCTATAAATCACTATTCAGTATCAAGATAAATTATGAGAGAAAAATTTGAAAGAATTTTTTTTCCATATGCCTGAATAAAGTATATTCTCAAGATTTTCGGTTTTGTTTTTAACAAAATGTTTTCCAAGATTGGTAACCTTTATTCGGTTAGTTCTTTGGTTTTACCGTGTAACTAGATTCTGATCCGCGCGTCCGTACGGAATATGTTTTTTTGTAAATTAAATTTTTAAATATACAAAATATGAAATGAGAAATAAGATCTAATTTAAGTGTTATTGATTCAAATATGTTGATTTGTAATTTTTAGGTTGATAGTAAGAAGATAATATTTTGTTGATTTATTGTGCAATATGTGTTTTAATGTTTATATCATATTTCTAACCCGTGCTATGCAAAATCTAGATTCTAATCTGCGTTGTGTGCAGGGAAATAATTAGAATATACACTTAGAATATATATTCTTTAAATTATTTTTAGTTGTATGAAAGTGTGTACCAAATGTGACATATTTATAACATATTTATCATGTTATATTTCATGTCAATTATCACATGAAGGATTAGACTATCATTTTTTTATAAATACATAAAATTTTATATTTCCAACTTAAAATCTCGAAAATGTAGTATGATTTGATATTATTATGATTTAAGTTAAAATAAGAAAATCTAGCGGAATTTAAATAATCTCGTTTGATATTTCCAACTTAAAATCTCTAAAATATAGTATGATTTAATATTTTTCCAATAATTTTTATTTTCTGATTTTTTCTACAAAGTAATTGTTGTTTGGCAACATGTTTAGTTAATCTAGATAAATTATAGAAATATCTATACTAATATTTGGACAAAAAATACACTCATGTTTCAATAGTATAGATGAGAGTTATAGTTGTACTTGTATTTGCAGTCTATATTTTACTGAGATATGGTTGATAGAAAGAGTATTCAAACTTACAAAAAACATGAAATTTGAATTTTTGCTTAGGATGATTTGTGGCTTAGCTGTGTTGGACCTATGCAGTGGGACATTTGAGCATCATTAGTGTTTAGAGAAGAGTCTTTCGTTAATATAATATTAATATTTTTTAGTTTAGTTTAATTGTATAATTAAAATTAAATTATAATAAGAAATTAAACCAATCATATAAAGACAATTGTCATATTATTTCATGGATCTCTTAATGTTTCTCGTTCGAGGGAAAACGATCTATTTCCCCACGAAAAATCACTTATCTAGCTAGATCTCCATCGATCTATTCCCTAGGTTTACATCCCCACGAAATGAAAGTTAAAGATGTAAATCCCCAAAAAAAAAAAGTTTGAGATTTAAATCCCCACGAATGTCGGTTTTGATGGTTTGTACTCCAAACCCGTGAATAAACCATCAAACCCTAAAACTAAACCGAAAAAACCCGATCTAAACTAAAACCCGACCCGATGCATTACCCGACCCAAAAACCCAATTTCCCCAAAATCCCCAAGAACGCTTCATGTGATTTTAATGTCGAATCCAACATAAATCTTAAATCTTTTCTATGATCTGTCACGAATTCAATTTTTTTTTTCTTTTTGTTTTTTGCTTATTGTTGTTGCTTGAAGAAACTTCGAATCATGAGATCCGAATTACAGAAACTAGATGCAGAAGATAAAAAAAAAAAAGTGATCTCAAATCCAGAGAGAGAGATAGAAAGAGAGAGATTGTGATTGAGCTTATTCCAAGGTGGTCAAGCCTGCTCTCGCCGTTCTTTGGGTTCTCCTCGCTGCCGTCAGATCTCCATGCGTCTTGATCCGCGGCGATTGCTTGCTACACGTCGTAATCCGAAGCCGACGACGACGCGCGTGGTCTCGATCGAACTAAAAGTTAATACAGAGGCCTTGAATCTTGGTCCATCGACCATGAGATTCTGAACTTAACAGAGGAACTAATAATCATTGTTCTTCTGTGTTGTCAATGTAGGCATGAGATTCAGATTCAGATTCAGGAAGATTGATTTACTCCCCAAGGACCGGCGTGACAAGTAGGATAAGAAAACAAGAGATGGCTTCTTCTTTTTTTGTCATACAGAGTTTTGGCGTTTATAGATACATCAACACATAGGAAAGTGACTCCTGGATTGGGAGATTCTAATGCAATTAAAAAACTAGAATAATAATATATATTACATGAAGTGTTTGGACAAAGGAAGTTTTTGTGAGGAAATGTTGAGAGATACACACAACGAGAGTATCTAAGCACAAGGAGGAGGAGCTGCTTGTGGTGGTGGATGCTGACGGTGATGAAGTTGATACTCAATTGCGGCGGCGATGGAGGAAGGAGTCGGAGGGATGGAGGAATCGTTGTCTGGTTCACGACAGAGGAAGGAGTCATAATAACTGGTTTAGGGTGAGCTTAGATCGAGGAATCGTTCTCGATCTCCACTCAAAACCTCATTCACCTTCCCCTTTCCCCGTCAATTTCGCCCACATCTCCGGCCCCTAAAACGCCTCGACGAACGGATTCGAAGCCAACGGCGACGCGCATGGTCTCGACGCGCCGGCTAATCGGATTTAGATAATTCGCACCATGGTTTCCGACAAGGGAAATCAGCGGCTAGGCGGAGGAGAAGCGGAATTATGGCGGTGATGAAGGAGTCGGCATTTAAGCATCGAAGTAGATTTTTTTTTTTCTTTTGTATTTTTTATTTTATTAATTAAAATTTTAAAAATATAATAATAAGAAGATTCTTGGTTAGAAATCGGATATGGGTCATAATAACTGGTTTAGAAATTTAATCGGGTCGTAATCGGTTAAAAGTCAGATTTTAGATGATTAACCACGATTACAAAACAGTAAACCATCTTAAACCAAGCTATATGGGGAATTAAGTTTAGAACTTTTCTTATGTGGGAATTTAAATCTCGAATTTATTTTTTGGGGGGGGGGGGATTTACATCTTTAACTTTCATTTCGTGGGGATGTAAACCGAGAGAATATATCGATGGAGATCTAGCTAGATAAGTGATTTTTCGTGGAGAAATTGATCGTTTTCCCTTCGAATCTCTCTTCATTTCTCTTTCTTTACTTATTTTTCATTATTTTTAATGTGAAAGAACTTATTGCCAAAATTGGTTCGAGGAGTATCATTTATTCTCTGACCTCTTGTATATTTATTAAAACCCTAAAAACTGGCCACCGTATATTCAAAGCAAATTAGCCAAGTGTCCAACCAAAAAGACAAAGCTAATTTATAGATCAAGCCGCCACATTTAATACGTTCACCAAATATATAATTGCAATCTTAAAAAAATCGGTAGGCACTAGTCAGACAGTCCAGCTGGACTTACGAGGATTAGTTTTTGACATTTTTAATATTTTTTTAACATGTTAATCCATTATAATTTATAATTTCAATATAATATTGTGCTCAAAATTGGATAAAACACATGAAAAAAAATATTAGATCTAATACAATATGATATTCATTAAAAATATGAACATGGACTTATTTTTTGAACATAGTATAATTGTAACGAAAAATTGATTTAACAGTACTAAAACAAAAATGGTTTTGAAGTATTATTGAAATGGTTCTGTGTACATGCACGTAAACCAACTTCTTGTTTGTGTTGTTGTATTGATCTCCCAAGGCTCCTCAAAACTCAAAACATTTTTTTTTGTTTTTAAAATTTTATTTTTATAAGGTACAGATATGTAGTGGAGTATAAGAGGTCGATTAGGTAATATAACATAAGTTTGTAAAGTACAAACTTACAACTATGTTTTAGAAATCCTATTATTTTTTTTGAAATTTTTTTTTTCTATAGCTTTCATATATGTTCATTGTATTTATATATAGTCCTTTTGAAATGTGTTCTTGAAATAAATTAATAAACAGATCAGTAGGTACTTTGGGAATGAATTCTAGAGAAATACTAAAAATGATATAATTATATAAAAAAAACTATAAGAGATGCCACATGAATAGGGATGTTAATATGTGACATGAAGTGGAATTGGTTGAACATTTATTTATATCAGTTAAGGACCACTTTCACACATGGCTGTGAAGGAGAACTTGAGAAGATATTATTTGTGAAGCAAGATTAAGACTGTTCTTGACTTTTGACATGAATCTAACGATCTATCTTTGCTTATGAGTAATTGGCAAATATTACTGGTTTCGGCCAAAAAATTTCTGGTAATCAAAATTTTCCTTTTTTTTATAACAAAAACTTCAATAACTTTATCAGAAATTAAGAAAATATAGTAATGATTTAACCACACACAATTTTTGGACGATTTCACATCTCATTTAACGGTTATGATACACATAATTTTATTTTCGGAACATATTATTTTATTTTACGTAAACATATAAATTTATAATTAGAGTGCGTAATTTTCTTATGTACCATGTTATTTATATTTGTAGACATCTAATTTATCAAATAGATAGATTTTCCCGTCTTATAAGCGTTCACAAATAAAATTAGTCATCCACATATAAAAAATGACATAATACATAAGTAAATTATGTAAATTCGTAAAAATTAAATGGTGAATTGAGTGTAGATGGTCCGTTGACCAAAAATTAGGTAAGTGTTAATAATAATTTGTAAATTAGGTAAGTAAGAAAGAGAAAAAATAATTAAACCCAAACTACCATTTGCTCATTTTAATAATTATACATAAATGCCATTGGTCTAAACTCATTTTTTGACAGAAGATTCCGGCGATACTGTTCATCCAACGGCTGGCCTTACTATTCATCAAAACTCGATGACCACTGTTCATTACCAGAAAAACATATTGTTAGCATCGTTAACATTGTCATGTTAACCCAGTTATCATTGTTAGCATCGTTAACATATAGTTAATATCGTTAACATATAGTTAGTATCGTTAACATTGTCATGTTAAACCAGTTACCATGATAATTTTTATGAAATTGTCATGTTCAACCAGTTATCATATTATAAATTATCGTGTTAATCCAATTATCATTTCACAAAAAATGTATGAAATATGAAAATATTAAAATTATCGTGATAATTCGGTTATCATATCATAGAAACTATGTGTTATTGATTATCTAACTTTGTTATCATAACAAAAGTATACTGATAATCTATTGGATCACTTTGTTATTCATTAAATTGACCACCACACTACAAGAAAACATGGTCATTTCCGACGGACATTCCGACGGCCATAAATCCGTCGGAACTTTCCGACGGATTTCTGACGGTATTTCGACGAAAATTACATCCGTCGGAAAAGTTGACCCGTCGGAAATTTCCGACGACTTAGATCCGTCGGACACCTTCCGACGGTATTTCGACGAAAATTACACCCGTCTGAAATCCGTGGGAAATTTCCGACGAATTTTCGACAGATGTTCGACAGATGTAGAGGTTGCCGACATGTTGCCGACATAATAAATATCTACGTTTAAATCTATGGGAAATCCGTCGGAAATTGCGCACAATTTCCTTATAAAAACGTTTCCACCCCTTCTCTCATTCATTACAATCACAAAAAAACCAAACATCTACAATCTTACAAAAATGTCTTCTTTAGATCCTTATAATTATTTTCGTTCATGGATGGACAAGCCTCATCAAATTCCGGACACGTGCCTAGTTACGGAGGAATTCATGGCATTTGCGGATACGCAGAAGAAAGTAAAAAAAACCGGTAAAATCTACTGCCCTTGTACTAATTGTCGGAATCATAGATTTATCGTGATAGATGAAGTATGGTCACACCTGTATTGTCATGGATTTGTGCCGGGTTACAAAATTTGGTATTATCATGGAGAAAATGATACAATGGTGGATAATAATGCTAGTACTAGTGAACAGTATATTGGGGATAACGCTAGCTTAGAAGAACCTGCAATGGAAGTAGAAATTACTGTAGGTCATGTTCAGATGGTGAACGATGCATTCCGTGAAAGTATACAATCGGTTGCTGAGTATGAAGATAGAGGAGAAGAACCTAACTTAGAAGCTCGGAGATTCTTTGATATGTTAGATGCTGCTAAACATCCGTTATATGATGGGTGTAGAGGTGGACATTCCCCTTTATCAACTGCAACTAGGATGATGGGTATAAAGACGAATTTCAATTTGAGTGAGGAGTGCGTGGATGCAATCGCTGATTTTGTGAAAGACATTTTGCCAGAAGATAATCTTGCACCGGCATCATACTATGAGATACATAAACTTGTTCAAGGTTTAGGATTGCCGTATCAGATGATAGATGTATGCATCAACAATTGTATGCTCTATTGGAGCGAGGACGCAAACCGTTCGACATGCCGTTTTTGTCGCAAACCTTGGTATAAGGACACAAGTGGAAGAGTGCTAGTGCCATATAAACGGATGTGGTATTTGCCGTTAACAGAGAGATTGAAGAGGTTATATCAGTCAGAGCGCACAGCGGGAGCAATGAGATGGCATGCAGAGCATACAACGGATGGAGAAATCGCTCATCCGTCAGCCGCAGGAGCATGGAAACATTTTCAGTCAATGTATCCCAATTTTACGTTTGAGGCGAGGAACGTATACCTTGGATTATGTACCGATGGTTTCAACCCTTTTGGGAAACACGGCAGACAATATTCTTTGTGGCCATTAATTGTAACACCTTACAATTTGCCGCCATCTTTGTGCATGAGACGGGAGTTCTTGTTCCTTTCTCGTTCCTGGACCAGAGCATCCGAAGAGATCACTTGATGTGTTTTTGCAGCCATTGATTTATGAACTGCGAATGTTATGGGACTAAGGTGTTGAGGCGTTTGATGTTTCTTGTCAGCAGAATTTTGTCATGCGGTCGGTACTTATGTGGACCATTAGCAATTTCCCAGCATATGGCATGTTATCAGGATGGACAACGCATGAAAGGTTATCGTGCCCGTACTGTCAAGATAACACATATGCGTTCCAGTTGAAGCACGAACGCAAAACGTCTTGGTTTGATTGTCATAGGTGATTCCTACCAAGCGATCATCCTTATCGGCGGAGCACGACATTGTTTAGGAAGAACCGAAAAGTAGTTGATGGTCCACCTCTTGAGTTAGATGGAGAGTTTGTTGACTCAGTTCAAAGATTTTGGTGCAGAGAGAACGGTTGATTGTGGTGGTAACGGGCATCATCCTGTTGATGGTTGTGGCAACGTACAAATTGGCACAAGAGGAGTATTTTCTGGGATTTTCCTTATTCGAAGGACCATCTTTTGAGGCATAATCTGGATGTCATGCACATTGAGAAGAAATTTTTCGACAACATTATGAACACCGTTCTCAATGTCCAAGGGAAGACGAAGGACAATCTGAAGTCTATATTGGACTTGCCAGACATTTGTTCTCGTAAAGCACTACATGTGATAGGGAACGGGAAGGATCCGGTCCCAGCTTTTCGGTTGGATGAACCTTCAAAGGCCGAGTTTTTTAACTGGATTTCCGATAGTCTTAGATTCCCGGACGGATACGCATCTAACCTTCGGAACTGCGTTGATCACGGAGAAGGGAAGTTTACTGGGATGAAGAGTCATGATTGCCATGTTGTGATGCAACACCTCCTTCCATTTGCCTTTGCATGTCTTCTACCACGCAATGTCCACGAAGCAATTGCAAGTACAATCATTAAATTATTTTTTTTGAATACTTTACACAATACTTTAGTATTTAGATTTTCATTTGTTATGCTTATTAATTATGCAGGGATTAGTGCCTTTTTTCGAGATATATGTTTGCGCTCTCTTACATCAGACGGTATCCGCAACCTTGCGAATAATATACCCGTAATCCCTTGCAATTTGGAGAAGATATTTCCGCCTTCCTTCTTTGATGTTATGGAACATCTAACAATTCATCTCCCTCGAGAAGCAGAGCTTGGGGGCCCGGTTCAGTACCGTTGGATGTATCCTTTCGAACGCTATATGTTTCATCTAAAGAAGAATGTGAAAAATTTGAGCAAAATGGAGGGTTCTATTGTCGCACAAAGCATCAATGAAGAAATTTCACATTTTGCCGAGTTCTACTTTCCATCACAAGTCAAAACGAAGAGTCGTAGACCAACTCGATATGATGACAGAGGCGTAATACCTTTATATTCGGTCGATGTTCCTCATATATTCTTAGAGATTGGACGACTTAGTGGAAAAGGAAAGAAGCGGAGACTTTCACCACATGAGCGAGAGCATTTGCATATGTATATTCTCACAAACTGCGACGGAGTTTATGAATATGAGAGGTATTATATTGAACCAAATTATTAATTACTTATTGGGTTCTTGATTATATATATGTACTAACGTGATGATCGCTTCAATCTCACAGGATGTATAGGGCTTATCAATGTTTTGCATTTCCGGACAAAACAGAGGACGAGCTAATCGAGCTCAAACAGAAAGAGTTCGGACGTTGGTTAAGAGATTATGTAAGTCTTTTAATTGCCTTGTTTTTAATTATCATATGTAACGAATGGTTTATTTGACCCTTTTTGATTTTATTTGTGCATGTCACGATAGAGAAGGCTAACGGACAAATATTTCCCACGTGGTTAGAAGAAATTGTGCGCTTTCCACTAGCAACCGTGCAGTCACATGGGGTACGCTTTTAAGATTATTCGGGATGATAGGAGTGAGACAACATCAGATTACGGTGTATCAACTCATTCCGGTGATCTTGTATACTGTGGTGTCGTACGTGAGATTTTCGATGTTCAGTACCCGGGAATGCTCGTTTTAAGATGCGTTGCATTTTTATGCGACTGAAACGACCCATTAGTAGGAAGCGGTGTGCGACACGACCAATTTGGTGTTACATCATTACATAGCAGAAGGCGACTCCAGAAATACGAGCCATTCGTACTTGCTTCACAAGCAGACCATGTTCGTTTTATTCTTTAATTTATATATAGGTTTATTTGTTAGTATTTTTTCATTACCGTGGTTTAATTTTTATATGACTTTATTACATGGTGTAGGTATGCTATATTCCCTATCCACGAGTGACAAACAAGCAAGACCCATGGGTTACAGTTACCTCGATAAACCCGAGAGGTAGGGTTCATGGGATGTCCGATCATGAACCCCTCCAACAAAGCTTCGTAGGTTTGGGTTTAGTCGAACATTCCCTTGAGGTCGACCTTGTTGTTGATTTCACCATACCTATAGATGATCGGGTATTTGAGGATTCAGAGGAAGAATTTGACGAATTTGGGGAAACTTCCGATTTAGCAGAATCAGATTACTCATCATCAGATTCAGAGTAGTTTTATAAAACTTGCATTGTAAAATATGTACTTGGACTTGTACTTGGTATTTGTTATCATGGAATGTATTACTTATGTGGAAGTTTTATAAAATTACACATTTGATATAGTTAAGTGTAATAATCCATTTCAAAAACCCAAAAAAATGCTAAGTATACTTCCGTCCGAAATCCCAAAAAAATGCTAAGTATACTTTCGACGGATTAAGTTTTAGACGGGGGAAATTTTAGCCGGGATTCAGTTTTAGCCATGGGAATTTTCGACAAATTAAGTATTACCGGCTAAAACTCAACCCGGGTAAAAATTCCCTCGGCTAAAACTGCATCCGTCGGAAATCCGTGGGAAATATCCCACGGATTTCCGAATGATGCGGAAAAATCTAAAACCCCGGCTAAAACTGAACCCGGGTAAAAATTCCCTCGGTTAAAACTGGATCCGTCGGAAATCGGTGAAAAATTTCCGTCGGACATAGTCCGTTGGAAATCCGTCGGAAACAATCTGTGGGAAATCCGTAGAACATTTCCCACGTATTTCCGACGGATTATCGACTGATTTTTCTGATAAAGATCTATCGGAATATCCGTCGGAATCCCGTCGGAACTTTTTCGATCAAATATCCGTCGGAAATAGTGCTATCGGTAATCCATCGGACAATATTCCGGTGGCGTATAACCGTCGGAAATCTGTCGGAAAAACGTCTGTCGGAAATTTCATACGGATTTCCGACGGATTTTGTTTTCCGACGAGCTGGAACCAACGGATAATATCCGTCGAAAAAGGTCCTTTCCGACGGACTTCCAACGGAATCAACCGTCGGAAAACGGCTGTTTTCTTGTAGTGCCACCACCACCGCCACCACCATTAACATGCAACTTTTGGTACCCTATATTTTGGTACCCTTAGTGTACCCAAAATTAACATGCAACTTGAATATCTACCTGATGACAAATAAGAAGAAAGCGATTCCGATGAGTTTGAAGAGAGTGACGATGATGATGAACCTGATGATGATGAACCCAATGAAGATGATGAACCCAACGAAGATGATGATTCTGATTGACTTATGATGTAACTGCTTAATTTGTATTAAAAAAACAGATCTATTTCAGAACTGAATCTTTCTTCCTTTATATAATATTGTTGTAATATCGTTGCGAAATTACACTAATGAAAGCCTCGGGAAGAAGTATAGTATCTCCTAGCGCTGGGAATATTAACCGAACCGAACCAAAGTTTTGTAAATTCGGTTATGGTTCGGTTATTTTCGGTAGGATTTAAAATTAATTTCGGTTCTCGGTTTGGTTCGGCCGAACCGATCGGTTAACCGAACTTTAAAAAACAAAAAAAAAATGTTTTTTTTTGAATTTTTTTGAAAATAACCCGAATTACCCGAAAATAACCGAACTACCCGACCTGAATTACCCGAAAATAACCGAATAACCGAAAATAACCAAAACTATCTGAATTAAACCGAATTTCGGTTATTTTCGGTTATAAAAAAAATAACCGAACTACCCGATAACCGAACCGAACCGAACTGATATTTTTATTCAGTTATTTTCGGCAAGATTTTTGAAAACCGAATTAACCGAAAAACCGAACTAGCCGAACCGAATTACCCGAACTAACCAAATTCCCATCCCTAGTATCTCCCTAAACACTTAAAATTGTGCATAGTACTGTATAGGGTATGAGTATTACGACGATTAGGACTCATATGTCGTAATATCGTCGTAATATTATAACGATATTACGACGGATGAGTCCTAATCGTCGTAAAATCGTCGTAATACTTTATACCCTAAATTTTGGGTAAACTATTACGGGACCCAAAATTTAGGGTATAGGTATGAGTATTACGACGATTAGGACTCATCCGTCGTAATATCATTGTAATATTACAACGATATTACGACGGATGAGTCCTAACCGTCGTAATATCGTCGTAATACTCTATACCCTAAATTTTGGGTAGAGTATTTAGGGTATAGGGTAGAGTATTGTACTTTAATTCTTCTGGTATTGGAACTTTTCAATTTTGGTGTTTGTGTATTTGCGAGTTAAAAAATCTTGAAAATCTAAATATTTTGATCGAGCGCCAATTTTTGACGTTAGCGCTGAAATGAGATAAGATGGAAAGGATCCTATGGATCCTATGTAAAGCATCCACGGAGAACGTGTGATCTGGACCGTGCATTTATTCAACTTGCATAAATCATCTACGTGCCTCAGCAGATATGAATTAAAGTGTCACTATATACCATAAACACTAAATGTTATGTGCATTGCAATTTAGAGGTATAAGCATTACAACATATTTACGACAGAACCGTCGTAATATCGATGGTAAATTACATCGAACTTACGACGGATTCGTCGTAATAAACAAATAGAATTTCCCGCGTGCGGGAAAAAATCCGAGTGGTCAAATTTTTGGTTGAGATATTACGACGGATCCATCGTAAATTCGATGTAATTTACCATCGATATTACGACGGCCATAAAATCTATATATATGACCACCCAGATCTTCTCCTCCTCGCTCATTCCACCCAATTCATTCTCTCTCTCAAATCAGCACTCTCTCTCTCTAGCATCAAAGGTAATTTTTTATATGGATTATATAGAATTGGAAGTATATAAGATTGAAAATTAGATAGGATTGGAATTAGATAGGATTGGATAATTGAAATAAATCTTGTTATTAATATTTATGATAGGATTTGTGATTATTGGATTATATTTTTTATATTCATCAATCTTGTTATTAATTAATTTTATATAATTGTTTTTAGATATATATGGCGCCCCGTACACTACAAGAAAATATGCTCATTCCAACGGAATTTTACGTCGAAATCAAATCGATGTAACGTACCAACGACTTTACGACGACTTTACAACAGAAAATGTTTTCTATGTAAATTCGTCGTAAAATTTTCTCGTTGTAAAATCGTCGTAAAATAAGGACGGTTTTGCATCTATTTTACGACGATTTACATCGAATTTACAACGATCAATATTCGATGTAAATTAACAACGATTTCACATCGAATGTGAAAGTTAGGTATAACACGTTTTCTTATAGGTTCACTTAATAATTTACATCGAAGCTGGTCGTCGTAAATTCGTCGTACGGTCGATGTAAAATCTTGTAAAGTTATTTCAATGGTAAAACGATGTAAATTTCCGTTGTAAAGCTGTTGGTAATTCTGAAATACATTCTAGCTTCAAATGAAATTCTACAAAAAAAAAACACCTAAAAAAAAGTCTATATACGATCTACGAAGATGGATATATACGCAAAATGATTCGGAGGGAGCGTTGACGAAAAAGATCAAAGAGGGCTTGAAATATTCATGTATCAAGCCAGAAATATGCAAACAACCCTGGAAAGCGGTAAGATGTTCTGTCATTGTCGTAAATACAAGAATACGAGATATATTCTTATTGAGACGGTGTGGAAGCATTTACTAAATAGAGGGATTACGCCGCAATATTTTGTTTGCTATCAACATGGAGAGGGTTTTGAAAGGAATCAAGCTACTAGTAGTAGTAATTATCATGGTCATGTAGATTTTGATGAATCAAATAATCATGATAGTTATCATCATCATGATCAACATCAATTTCATCAGGGTCAAAATCATGATAGGATGCATGTCGTGGTTAATAATGCATTTCATGAAACAAAAGCTGATAATAGAGTTGAGGAACCCAACGAAGATGCGAAATGATTTTATGATATGCTAGACGCTGCAAATCAGCCACTCTACAATTGATGTAGAGAAGGACAGTGTAAATTGTCGTTAGCAGCTAGAATGATGACAATTAAAACTGATCATAACTTAGCTGAGGTTTACATGGATGATTGGGCTGATCTTATTAAAGAGTATTTACCATAGGATAATTTGGCTGCCGAAACATACTATGAGATACATAAGTTGGTTTATAGTCTTATGTTGCCTTCTGAGATGATAGATGTATGTGTTGACAATTTTATGCTTTTTGAAAGATGATGATAAGCTGCAGGAATGTTGATTTTGCCAAAAACCAAGATTTAGGCCACACACTTCTGGGCGTAATAAGATACTGTACCAACGGATGTGGTATCTTCCTATAACTGATAGGTTGAAACGATTGTATCAATCTGAAAGGATAGCTGCATCGATGAAGTGGCATGCAGAACATTCACAGACTGATGGGGAAGTGACTCACCCGTCATATGCAAAAGCTTGGAAACACTTTAACACGGTACACCCAACTTTGCTTAATCTAAGTGGAATGTCTATCTTGGTCTTTGTACTGACGGATTTAGTCCATTCAGTATGTCTGGTAGGCAATATTCTTTGTGGCCAGTTATCATAACGCCTTATAACCTTCCTCCAGATATGTGCATGCAAAGAGAATTTCTATTCTTGAATATTTTAATCCCTGATCCCAATCATCCAAAGCGGTCCCTTGATGTGTTTTTGCAGCCTCTCATACATGAGTTGAATCTGTTGTGGTATACATGAGTTCGTACATATGAATGTTCGAGGAAATTTTTTTTTACCATGCGTGCAGTGCTTATGTGGACAATAAGCGACTTCCCTGCATACGAAATGCTATCAGGTTGGACGACGCATGGGATCTTGTCCTTATTGCCTCGATCGGACAGATGCGTTTTAGCTTAAACATGGTCGAAAAACATGATGGTTTGATTGTCACAGCCGGTTTCTACCAATCAACAATATATCCATATCGGAGAAACAAACGGTTGTTTAGAAAGAACAAAATTGTGCGTGTACCCCCACCAGTGTATCTATCTTGGGAAGATCTTGAACGCAAATAGATCATTTTGGGGCACTGGAAACGGTGATTCGTGGGGGAAATTGACACACTACAGCTAATATGCATGATGGATACGGGATCAATCACCATTGGCACAAGAAAAACAATTTTTGGGAACTTCCGTACTGGAAAGATCATCTGCTGAGACACAATCTTGATGTCATGCATTTTGAGAAAACCTTTTTTGATAACATCATGCATACAGTGTTAAACATGAAAGGAAGAACCAAAGACATCGGAAAAATCAAGGTTGGACTTGCCCGATATTTGCAACAGAAATGAGTTGCGTATAATGAGCAATGGAAAATCACTTGTTCCTATATTTTGGTTGGGTGCAGAAGAAAAGACATCGTTGTTCAATTGGGTTTCATCTGACGTGAAGTTTCCTGATGGGTACGTATCCAATCTTGCTAAATCTGTTGAGAAAGGACAAAAGTTTTTAGGGATGAAGAGTCATAACTGCCACGTGTTTATGCAAAGATTACTTCGTTTCGCATTTGCCGAACTCCTTCCAGGAAATGTTCATGAAGCAATTGGAGGTAAGATACATCATCACATATAAAATTGTTGAGATTTATTATATATGTTCAAATATTACAATATAATATATAATTTGGATTGTGCAGGCATCATAGCGTTTTTCCGGGATCTTAGTAAACGGACGTTGTCAAAAGATGTAATTGCACAGCTGACTGCTAATATTCCAATATTGTTGTGCAATTTGGAGAAGATATTCCCCCAACGTTTTTTGATGTTATGGAACATCTTCCCATTCATCTCCCTCAGGAAGCAGAACTCGGCGGACCTGTTCAGTTTAGGTGGATGTACCCATTCGAGCGCTTCATGAAACATTTAAAGGGAAATGCCAAAATCTAGCAAAGGTTAAATGATCAATTATTGCGGGAAGTTTGACATAAGAAACTTCACACTTTACTACTTCTTACTATTTTGCTACAAAAGTCCGCACACGAAAACAGGCTCCCCGACGATATGATGATGGTGGTGTGGGACTAACTTATGCAGTAGTGGGTGTCCCAGACATCTTCTCACCAATTGGTCGTCTTAGTGGAAAATTGAAGGAAGTTTTGGTGTTTGTGTATTTGCTGGTTAAAAAATCTTGAAATTCTAAATATTTTGATAAGATGGAAAGGATCCTAGGGATCATATGTAACGCATCCACGGAAAACGAGTGATATGGACCGTGCGTTTATCTACTTGCCTCAACATATATGAATTAAAGCGTCACTATATACCTTAAACACTAAATGTTATGTGCATTGCAATGTAGAGGTATAAGCATTACGATGTATTTAAGACGGATTCGTCGTAATGTTGATGGTACATTACATCGAACTTACGACAGATTCGTCGTAAATGCATCGTAATAAAAAATAGAATTTCCCGCGTGGGGGTGGGGGAGAATCCGAGTGGTCAAATTTTCGGTTGAGATATTTCGACGGAATTACGACAAATTCGTCGTAAATGTGTCGTAATAATAGAATTTCCCGCGTGTGGGAAAAAATCCGAGTGGACAAATTTTTGGTTGAGATATTACGACGGAATTACGACGGATGACGACCATAAAATTTATATATACGAGCGCCCATATCTTCTCCTCCTTGCTCATTCCTCTCTCTCTCTCTCTCAAAATTTACTCTCTCTCTCTCAAATCAGCACTCTCTCTCTCTCTAGCATCAAAGGTAAATTTTTTTTTTTTTTGATTAGATAGGATTGAAATTATATAGGATTGAAATTATATAGGATTGAAAATTAGATAGGATTGGAATTAAATAGGATTGGATAATTGGAATTAATCTTGTTATTAATATTTATGATAGGATTTGTGATTATTGGATTATATTTTTTATATTCATTAATCTTGTTAGTAATTAATATTATATAAATTTTTTTAGATATATATGGCGCCACGTAAAGCTTACTATATTCATTTTATGAGTAACCATGGCGAGTCGGGACCTAGTGCTAGCTAATTCAGCAGTCTCATCATCTTCGGCCACACCTACCGCTGTTCCGGATTCTGCGGGGACTCAGTCTGCACCACCGCCGCCACCTGATATGCTCAAATTAATACCCTAAAAAGTACTAAATCAGTGTTGTAGTATAAGTAGGGGTCGAATACAAGAACTCCATAATTCACGTAATAGATTATATAGATTCGAACTAAGCTAAACCTAAAGATGTAATTTAAAGTAAAACGTAATTTAAATGGGTTGTAAGTCAAATGGAAGAAAGATAGATTTAGGGCAATTCTCAGGAATTCAATGAATGTAGATAGACTAACTAACATGATTCAGATTTAGCGCGGTTCTTGAACTCAAATCACTAAACTATAGCTAACCAACTCTCGTTGCGAAAACTACCTAAGTCTAAATCCTAGAATTCCAAATCTCTTTGCGAATCCTAAAGTCTAAACCAGCTTTTAGTTCAAGTTTGATTTGTTCACAAAACAACTAAACCAAATCTCTTTGCGAATAGTTATTTTGCTCACTCTAGGTTCTGTCAGGTAATTAATCGCACTCTCGTGCCTAACCAATTATCCTAAGATCTAAGTTCTAGGTGATCAGACTAGAATTAGTTTTGAGAACAACCTAGGGCGAAGAACTAATTCAGATGGTGAATCCTAATTATTCAATTAACCTAACATTCAGAGAAAACCCTTATGAGAACCCTGAACCTAACAAGAGAACTACTCAGACATGAACTTCTGTTTTGCTCCAAAATGCTCCAATAAGCTCCAATATCTCCAATTATGCTCCAAACATGCTAAAACCTGTAAAATACTCTAAAACACTACAAAATAGTATAAAGACTCTATAAAATGGACCTA
>PKMM01011814.1:42413-89544 GCA_002933915.1 Eutrema heterophyllum
TGCAATGACCCTTTTCCCAAGCACCCAAATGTCACCTAACCAGTTCCAAGACTAACCACCATGTACTTCTCCTTAGGCATTCGCAGCTTCTCCAGACTACACACATTATTTCGCAGCATCGTTCAATTAAACCCCTCATCGCCAGTTTCATCGCTGTGATTAATACCAAGAACCTTCTAGATTCTTTCCCATACAATATCATAACAAGGAACCACCCAATTTCACACTTTTTGTATCACTTTCTCTCCCCCAGACTTATTTTTTATCATATATATCTTTTTTTGTTTTTTAGATTCGCACTTACACATCAAGGTATGAGACGCGAGTATTGATGGTGTTTTCCACCGAATCCCCGGTTCTTCCCTCTCAATGTATCAAAGGGTGTAGGCGAATAATGGCATCATAGAAAAATCCTAGCCTCGCTTCCAACCTTTGTGTGATCATTCCTCACCAAGTAGAATAATGGGATCGCTGGAAACATTCCTAGCCCTCTACTTAGAAGAAAATCATTTCATCTTTTATGCTCTTATTTATTAACTTATAATAGGGGAGAGAGATACTATCACTTTTAAACACATGGGTTCATTTGTCAGATATGAATGAGGAATCAAGCTCTATGAATACTAACCACATCGATGAAGTGCAAAAATTTGGTTCAGGCTTTAAAAGAACTCTGCTGGAAACATGTGTGTCTTCTAGTTAACTGGTCAGCCTTTGAATTTTTCATTAGTCGATCTGTAGCTGATTCTGTAACAGTGGACACTCAGAAGCAAAATTAAAACAGCAGCTTCAAGAACACGATCATAATCTCCAACAAAATTTTGACTCAATAAAACAAATTTGACACAAAAAACGACTGACTCTAAGAAAAACAAACACAATGTCAGCGACTACCTCCCCCAGACTTAAACAACACTGTCCCCAGTGTTATCAAGCCTGAGTTTGGTGAAAGAAATCAAATGAACCCAGTGGAATGTGAAAATCGAAGAGGTTACCCGAGATGGTGATGAGTGTCGACCGACACTGCACTGGTATCGATCGATACCAGTGGTTGGTAGACAAAATTCCTCTTGACAGCGACAATTGTGCCCAAAAATTGTGTCAAACGATCCAAATGTGTTATGGTTAGCACTGTTAGATCACTCAAACACAAGTTAAAAGCAACAGAAGATCAGAAAAGCATATGTTCCACAAAGTACTAAATGATAAAATGCTGACATAACGACTCAAAATAACAAAAGTCCAAACGAAAAGAAACAGAAAAGAAAAAAGAAAAACAAACGTGAAACCAGATAAACAGAGGACTAATCCTCCTCAGTGGCGTCAGAGTCATCGCCAGCAGTGCCAGATGGGCCAGCATGATGTGGTAAGCGTGGTGAAATAGAACGCTGAGACGCCATGCAGCTGCATCGAGACATAGCACTCCAAATGTTCTAAAAACTCTCGACAACGTAGCGCTGAAACGGGTCCATCTCCATCGCAGGTGGCGTAGGAAGATTAGGTGTAGGAGCAGGTGCGTGTCGCGCGCGTGGTTGACCCCCAGCAGGGCCAGATGCAGGCGGACGGGCTCTAGTAGCGGAGCCTCGACGTCGAGTGACCGGTGCAGGCTACAGTGTCAGGCGCGAAGAGTAGCTGAGCAGCATCACCGCCAATGTCTGTCAGATCTGTGTTGGGGAGCTGAACCAGATAGTCCCCAACAGAAGTGCTGAAAACCAAACGCCTATCAGGCTTCAGCCAGCGCAGGTGCTCCAGGTGCGCCAAGTCCATAAGCTCCCGGGATGTCAAGATCGAGCAACTGGCGGTGTTGATCCCAAGGTGCATAAAAATGGGAGTGAGGAGACTGCCCACCGTCTCAGTCTTCTGGCGACCTGCAGCCCTAGAAGACTTGCCGCGTCCGGTAAAAGGCTTCACCTTTAGCGACTCCAAGTGGTGCGCAAAAACAGCACCTAAGTTGACCGCAAGGTCCATCTCAGGCCACTCGTACGCCTCATCATCAATGATGTCCTCGATCCCAATGGACAACACAATCAGCTCAGTTACCCTCATCTTGTTAGGCTCCATCTTGCACAACAAGGTGTTGCTCAAGATCCTAACAAGACAGCGCATGACAGGATGGTGCACATCCATCTGTGTGGTGGTCTTGCTGTTGTAGACCCCGTGCCCGAAATGAGACCAGAATGCCTCAATATCCAAGAACTTGCGTGGTAGCTCACACCTCGAGAAATCTCTGTTAAACCCATAGATGTCGCAAAGCTCATGAAAAGAAATCCTGTAGCGCACACCGCGAATCAGAAACGTCAGCACACCCTGCTGTGCAGTCACTGGAGGCTCACCAGTGTAGTAGATGCGGACAGACGCGAGGAACTGGCGGACCAAGTCGGGGTATAAGTCATATTGCCGCGTAGGCATCGTCCCCAGTCCGATCTTCCGGATCAAACCATCAAGCTCTCTGTCGAAACCTAGATGTCTCATAGTGTACGTGTCCACAAATCGAGTGGGGCGCACATCAACCTCCTGCCAGGCGTTGTAGAAGATGGAGTCATAATCGTCCCACTCCTCTGAAATAGGCATGTGCGTGCAAGCCCGGCTCTCTGTAATCTCCTTATCGGAGCCCTCGTAATCATCTCTTAAGCGTCTCCTTGCCTTCTCGCTGATCTTAGGCCAAGGAAACCAAACCGTTGTGCGAGGAGGCAATGGTGATGAAGGCGCAGGTACCTCTAGTGGTGCGTCTCGTAAGTGTCTACCGAAAACAACTGTGAAGTCTGTAGAATTTGCGGTCTGAACCTTGTAGCGGTTCTCGGTGAGATAAGCGATAACCGTTCCCACTGTCCAAACCCCGTCGTCTTTGAACTCGACGCGAGCGAGCAACATGTATTCTTTCTCAGGTGGGTGGGAGCTGGATGCATCATCGGTACGTGGCTTCTTCCTAGGTGCCATCTAGTTGATCGTGAGAATGAATGAGAGAATGGTATAGAGCACAAAAAATCGAACAGAATAGACACAAAAATCACTCAAAAGCGTTGAGAAACGAAGATTTGGTGATTTTTGGTGAAAGAGAGCGTGTGTCGGTCGATAGAGAATGTGAGGCAAAAGGGAAAAACCCGTAGGGTTTATAAGGAAACTTACCTGGGAAGCGGGTATCGACCGATACTAGATAGTGTCGATCGATACTCGTAGCAAGTTGGTACTTCTCTGGTGTATGGAGGGTGTCGATCGACACTGGGAGGTGTCGATCGATACAGCTCGTCCGAATCTGTTTCACGTGACACAACGAAACACAAAACTAAAAATAAAAAGAAAGGAAAAAGATATGTACAGACTCACCAGTGGGTTGCCTCCCACCAAGCGCTCTTTTAACGTCATTAGCTTGACTGTACTACCATTCATGCAGCGGGTGCATCATCCAGAGGCATCATGTGTCCGTCTGGGATCTCAGTTCTCCGTATGTAGTGTTTCACCCTTTGTCCATTGACAGTGAACTCCTCGCCGGAGGGATTACGCAGGACAAGTGCACCATGTGGTCTAACCTCCTTGACAGTGAAGGGACATGACCAACGAGAACGCAATTTACTAGGAAACAAATGCAAACGAGAGTTATACAGAAGTACCTGATCATTGGGTTCGAAAATTCGGTCGAGGATTTTCCTGTCGTGGTACGCCTTAGTCCTCTCCTTGTACAGCCTCGAGTTCTCATAGGCATGATGCCTAATCTCATCCAGCTCGTTCAGCTGGATCAATCGCCTCTCATCAGCAGGCTTGATGTCGAAATTCAGCAGCTTTGTAGCCCATGCTGCCTTATGCTCGATCTCCACAGGAAGGTGACATGCTTTCCCATACAGCAAATGAAAAGGTGTAGTGCCCAATGTGTCTTATAAGCAGTACTGTAAGCCCACAGCGCATCGTCCAGCTTCGTAGACCAATCCTTCCTAGAAGTTCCCACTATCTTCTCTAGAATCTCCTTGATTTGCCTGTTAGAGACCTCGACTTACCCACTGGTCTGGGGGTGATAAGGAGTAGCCACACGATGATTCACACCATGCTTCCTCAGTAACTTCTCAAAAACCCTGTTGATGAAATGACTACCACCATCACTTATAACAATACGAGGCACGCCAAATCGTGGAAAGATGATGGTCTTAAACAGCTTAAGAACCACCGAAGAGTCGTTGGTTGGACTAGCAATTACCTCCACCCACTTAGAGACATAATCCACTGCAATTAGAATGTACTGGTTCTTGTATGACGAAGGAAAAGGTCCCATAAAATCGATACCCCAACAATCAAAAATCTCAACCTCAAGGATGAAATTCTGTGACATCTCATGTCTCTTACTGATCTTCCCTCTCCTCTGACACACATCACACTGCGAGATAAAGGTATGAGCATCTTTAAACATAGTAGGCCACCAAAAGCCTGCTTGAAGAACCTTGGACACCGTCTTGAAAGTAGCAAAGTGTCCAGCATACTCAGAACCATGACAGTGAAATAAAACCTCAGGTACCTCCGATTCAGCAATGCATCTCCTGTAGATACCATCAGAGCAATGTTTATACAGGTAAGGCTCATCCCAAGAGTATCGCCTTATGTCTCGCATAAATTTATTCTTGGCATATTTCTTTAGGTGCTTTGGCTATGTATCTGCAACGAGGAAGTTGGCAATATCAGCATACCATGGTAGATCATAATCAACTGCAGCAACAAGATACTCCTCAGAAGCACCAAGGTGTTCCACGGTCAAAACAGGTTCAGAAGCCGACGGGTATCGACCGACACCAGGAGAGTGTCGATCGATACCGAAACCTGCAATTCGTGGGAATTGCTGATTTTCGGTGAAGCCACTTTGGAAACCAGTTTCCACGTAGTAAATGGACTCCTCAGGTAAGTGATCATCAATAGGTACATCTGTATCAAGCTTCAACCTCGAAAGATGATCAGCAACCCCATTCTCTATTCCTCGCTTGTCCTTTATCTCAATATCAAACCCTTGGAGCAAAAGAACCCAACGACAAAGACGAGGTTTGAGATCCTTGTTCTGCATCAAATACTTGAGAGCAGCATGATCTGTGTGAACGATCACTTTGCTCCCAATCAAATAAGGGCGAAATTTATCGAAAGAGAAAACCACCGCAAGTAATTCATTCTCTGTTGTGCTGTAGTTCCTCTGAGCATCGTCCAATGTTTTGCTGGCGTAGTGGATGACATGCAGCTTCTTATCCTTCCTCTGACCCAGAACAGAACCCACATCAAAATTGCTGGCGTCGCACATAATCTCGAAAGGAAAAGTCCAATCCGGAGGTTGCACAATAGGAGCACTTACTAATGCTTTCTTAATCTCCTCAAAGGCCGCAAGACACTCTGGTGTGAAATCAAATTATGTCTCCTTGCATAACAGGGCGGTGAGTGGGCGGGTTATCTTGGAGAAATCCTTAATAAATCTCCTGTAAACCCCAGCATGACCCAGAAAACTCCTAATATCTTTCACAGAAGTCGGTGGTGGCAGGCCTGTCATAACCTGAATCTTAGCCTTATCAACCTCGATCCCAGCTTCAGAAACCTTGTGCCAAAGAACGATGCCATCTTGAACCATAAAGTGACACTTTTCCCAATTAAGGACCAAGTGTTTCTCCTCACACCTCTGTAGCACTTGCACAAGTTAGCCAAACAGTCCTTGAAAGATGATCCATATACTGAAAAATCATCCATGAACACCTCCATAAAGTCCTCAATCATGTCTGTGAAGATAGACATCATGCATCTCTGAAAAGTAGAGCATTACATAATCCAAATGGCATTCTCCTGTATGCGAATGTGCCATAAGGACATGTAAAAGTCGTCTTCCCCTGATCATCTGGATGAATCAGAATCTGGAAAAAGCATGAATACCCATCGAGAAAACAGTAGTAGGGATGACTAGCCAACCTCTCTAACATATGATCAATAAAAGGCAATGGGAAATGATCTTTCCTTGTGGCCGCATTCAACTTCCTGTAGTCAATACACATTCGATGCCCAGTGATAGTCCTAGTAGAAACCAACTCATCTTTCTCATTCTTCACCACAGTTATCCATCCTTTCTTAGGAACAACTTGCACTGGACTAACCCAAGAACTGTCTGAGATGGTGTAGATAACCCCTGCATCCAGGAGCTTCATAACCTCCTTCTTAACCACTTCTTTCAGATTTGGATTCAGCCTTCTCTGATGCTCAATTGTAGCCTTTGACTCGTCCTCAAGATGAATCCTATGCATGCACAGATCCGGTGATATACCTGAAATGTCATCAAGAGAATAGCCAAGAGCTTTGCGATACATGCGCAGCTTGCTCAGCAGTAAGGCAACCTCTGTGTTGTTCAAAGAAGCATTAATAATCACAGGGTATGTGGAATTAGGACCAAGAAAAACAAACCTCAGATTGGCTGGAAGTGGCTTGAGTTCCACCTTAGGAGCTTTCTCCTTGCTCCAATCTCCAAGCTTAGCAGCTTGCTTGGAACATTCGCCCAATTCCCTGTCTGGCCGTAGGGTGTCGACCGATACTAAGGGAGTATCGATCGATACTGATGGTGCAGTGTCGAGCATCTTCGAGTAACCAGCAGCGTCTTCACTCAAGAACACCTCAGATTTAGCTGAACAAATTAGTGCCCTCTCCAACGGATCCTCAGGATGCATCTCCAAAAAGTACTCTTCAGCAATACCCGTGAAAGTATCTACGAAGAAAGTCTGCACATCGATAGTCGGTCTCTTCATCATCTTATCCATGTTAAAGGTCATGGCCAAATCACCTATGTTAAGAGCTATCTTCCCATTCCTGCAATCAATCAATGCACCAGCTGTGGCAAGGAATGGTCTACCCAGGATAAGGGGGTCTCTGGGCTCAGCATCGTACTCTAAGACAATGAAGTAGCCCCTCTGGAAGTCGCACTGAACGATCAGCAAGTATCAAAGATATCCTTGTGGGCGTGAAATTTGTCATACCCATCCTCTTGGCAACTGAATACGGCATGAGGTTCACACTTGAGCCAAGATCACATAGAGAACGCTCGAACCTTTCGGTGAATATCGTACAGTTCAACACAAAGCTCCCTGGATCCAGAAGTTTCTTTGGAATTATGTTGGTTAAGATTGCACTGCACTCCTGAGTAAGCATCACGCATCCTTCTTCAAGGTTCACATTGCTAGACACCATCTTCTTGACATATCTTCTGAAAGCTGGGGAAGTCTTAATATCATCGAGGAAAGGAAGTTCGACAATCAGCTTGTCCAATATCTGCTTGCATCTAGAGTCTTCCACCTCCTTCTTAGTCTTCCCAACAGCTCTAGGATAAGGTATCCTCGGTATATAGACCCGTTCTGGAACTACCTTAGGCACTACATTCGAAGTCTCAGGTGTCTTCTCCGCAGTAGTCTCAGTATCGACCGATGCTTGAGGGGTGTCATTCGACACTGGGGTTTTGGAGTTGTCCCGTTGCAAGATTTTGACTGGTGTCGATCGACATTAGGGTGTATCGATTGATACCCTAGGGATTTCAGAATCCTCATCGTCGAGATCGACGAAAAGTAATGCATCTTTCACTCCTGTATTCACCTCTTTTCCACTCCTCAGAGTGATTGCATTGATGTGTTCCCTCCTTGGGTTCTCTCCTCTACTTGGAAGAACACCCTCTTGCCTTTTCACAGCTTCTGAAGTTTGAGCAACCTGAATTTCCAACTTCTTTTGACTCATACTGAGCGCTTCGATCCTTCCATTCAAGGTTGTGTAAAGATCATCCAACTTCCCATTGAAGCTCACTGTCATCTTATCCTGCCCTTGAACCAGTTGTTCAAGCATAGCCTCGATCTTGCTCTCAGAATTCTTAGCAGGTACTTGCTGATAGGATGAATTCCCATAGTACCTTGTGTAACCACTGCTCTGAAAAGGTTTCTGGTTAAACTGATTCGATCCAGAACCACCTTGATTACCCTCAGATTTGAATCCTCCTTGCTGAAAGTTGTTGTTGTTGTATTGATTCCTCTGACCTTGAAAGCCAGAGTCACCAATGTAGTTAACATCCTCTACCTCATCCTCATTGAAAACCTCGACATCATCAGCAAAGTGAACAGCCTTCTGCTGCTTGCCCATCAACAAATTATGCACCGAATCCAGCTTCGCATGCACCTCAGCAATCTGTGAACCTTCCATACCACAAGCCAGCTTCTTACGCTCCATGTCAGCACTCTTTGTGCTATTGCTAGACGCAAAATTCTCAATCAGCTAGTAAGCATCATCAGGATATTTGGTAAAGAAATTACCATTGCTCGCAGAGTCCAGCGCCAACTGATACCTCCAGTCAATCCTTCTGAAAAAGAAACTCAGTAACTGAACCATAGTGTACCCATGATGTGGACAATCCCTCTGATACGATCTGAATCTCCCCCAAGCAGCCTTGAAAGCTTCAGTCATTCCCTGAGAAAACTGGGAAATCTTATTCCTAAACTCTTCTGATCTCGCATCGTCATAGAAGTTATTCAGGAAAGCAGTCTTAGTCTCATCCCATGTAGTCAATGACCCAGCTGGTAGTTGCTTGAGCCAATAAGAAGCATCCCCACCAAGAGAGTATGGGAAAAGCTTACTGAACAGATAATCGTAGGACACTCCATTGCATTTGATGCTAGAGACCAAATCCTCGAACTTCTCGATATGATCCATGGGGTGTTCATTAGAGAGACCATGAAAAGTGTGCTGACCTACAAGAATGTAGTATGCAGGCTTCAGCTCGAAGTCATTCCTCTGAAAGGCAGGAGGACGAATCGCTGATCGATTTGCGTAGAACTGATCAGGTCTGTTGCATTCACCAATTGTTCTACCACGCTCAACCGCATCGTTCTCAGCATTTACAACAGCTGGAGGGGAAATAACGTTCCCATCTCCATCAAGTCTTTGCCCTCTCTCATTGCACAATTGACCCTCTCGGTCTCTGAAAGTACCAGCCTCATCCTGAATCAAACACACTAGGTTGTTGTTCATCTTTGCTGGCTTCTTTGCTTTTCTGAGTGTGCGTTCCAAATGTGCTAGCTGCTCGTTTGACAGATCAACTAGCTGAGTGTTCTTGTTTCTTCTGGTTTCTCGAGTAGGCATACACCTGAAACACGAAAGATCAAGAACGTAAGTAACCGGAAAAAAAAACGCGACGAGTGTCGACCGATACCACTAGGGTGTCGATCGATACTCGACGATTTAGTCGAAATTCTTCACTAAAATCTAATGGCGAAATTGAGTCCCCGGCAACGGCGCCAAATTTGATATGCTCAAATTAATACCCTAAAAAGTACTAAAGCAGTGTTGTATTATAAGTAGGGGTCGAACACAAGAACTCCAGAATTCACGCAATAGATTATATAGATTCGAACTAAGATAAACCTAAAGATGTAATTTAAAGCAAAACGTAATTTAAATGGGTTGTAAGTCAAATGAAAGAAAGATAGATTTAGGGCAATTCTCAGGAATTCAATGAATGTAGATAGACTAACTAACATGATTCAGATTTAGCGCGGTTCTTGAACTCAAATCACTAAAGTATAGCTAACCAACTCTCGTTGCGAAAACTATCTAAGTCTAAATCTTAGAATTCCAAATCTCTTTGCGAATCCTAAAGTCTAAACCAGCTTTTAGTTCAAGTTTGATTTGTTCACAAAACAACTAAACCAAATCTCTTTGCGAATAGTTATTTGCTCACTCTAGGTTCTGTCAGGTAGTTAATCGCACTCTCGTGCCTAACCAATTATCCTAAGATCTAAGTTCTAGGTGATCAGACTATAATTAGTTTTGAGAACAACCTAGGGCGAAGAACTAATTCAGATGGTGAATCCTAATTATTCAATTAACCTAACATTCAGAGAAAACCCTTATGAGAACCCTGAACCTAACAAGAGAACTACTCATACATGATAATTGAGACAATAAACATGACTGAAATAATACTCGAATAAATAATAAAAAGTAGAGTAACAAGAGGGTTCGAAATCTTCTCTCGGACGAACAGAGTCTCAGACTTGTCTCCCTCCGAAAGCTCTCTCACAAAACTCAGAATCAAATCAAGTGTAATCAAGCGTAGCCAACAAAAGTGGCTCAAAAACCTAATCAATAACCTAAAACACGTTTGGGGCTTATTGCAATTATTAAAGTATTCTGGGCAAATTTGCAATTCTTCAACTCTTCATAAAAGTCGCGACTTCTGTCTTGCTGCAGTGAGTATCGACCGATACTAAGGTAGTATCGATCGATACTAAGGCTTCATATCGGGTACTCAGCTATACGAACTTCTGTTTTGCTCCAAAATGCTCCAGAAAGCTCCAATATCTTCAATTATGCTCCAAACGTGCTAAAACCTGTAAAAGACTCTAAAAGACTCCAAAATAGTAGAAAGACTCTATAAAACGGACCTATATCATGGCTTAAAAGGGGTAAAAATCATGATATATCACCACCTGCACCAGCACCTCGACCCACATTGATATATGCGCAATACACGGTCGAACATTTTTTTGCAGCAGCCGGGTCATGGAGGTTTACCCTGGTTAGATCCGCAATGGCCGCCGGGAACTTTTTGGTACGTAAGTTCAAAATTATTTAATTTTTTTGTAATTAATTTATTTTATTTACTAATTCTAGTTTTATTTCTCAGGTTTGGTCTCGATACCAAAGTCGGACGGAGTGTGTCTGACACCATTAAAATTTATTTCATGGAGCCTCACCACAATTGGTCTGCAGTTCCGAACAATGTTATCGAGACGTGGTTCAAATGTTTCGCGGTAATTGTTTTTTTAAGAATTAATTATTTAACTAATTATAACTATTTTTAATCATTTCTAATTTTGCATGAGTTTTTTCTTATAGCAAAAATGGCACTGGGACCTTGCAATCAACGAAACAGTCAAGACGAAGTTTAAAGGGAAGGCAGAACTGCGGCTCAATTATACCGTCTCCGTTGGAAGAGGAAGTGAGAGGTTGATGTCTATAAGGCGAAGCCCTTATTTCTGTCGACCGAAGTTTGGGACAGTTCGAAGACCTACTGGACAGATCCGCATTCGCAGGAAATGGCCGCTAAGTGTTCGGCTTCTTGGAACACTGTCGGTCCAGACGGTATTTCGGCGGTTACGCAACATACTTTGGGTCAAACGCCTTTTGCGGGAAGGCGCCTTCAAATGGTATGATTGTTTTTGGTTAATTTCTATTTTTGTGATTTTGTTATTAATTAAAAAAAAAGCATTAAACGTTTAATTTTTTTTGGAATGTTGTTTTGTTAGGCAAACGGAGGCGAATTTCCTCCAATGACCAGAGTTTTTGATGAAACTCACAAAAAGAAAGATGGCTCTTTTGTGGATGTCCGGGCGGAGAAGGTCTACAATGACGGTATGGCAAAGATCGCTGAGCGTCAAACTCAGCTCTCTGAGCAGCAATCACCTGACGGTAGCTCGGTCCAATCAACATCGAATTTGACCATAGCCGAGATGGACGAGATATACGAAGAGGTAATAATAATTAAATTATATGTTTACGAAATTATTTTGTATTCAATTTATTAAATTTAACGTTTATTTTTGTAAGGTTGCCCCGAAGAAAAAGGGCAGAATTTTAGGGATGTGATCGATCCGAGATAATGCCGTCACCTCGTCTTCCTCACGTCATTCTTTCGAGGATCCGGTTGTGTTGCGGAAAGAGTTTAATGTCGCCCACTCCGAGATCAGCACTTTTCGGGCGAAGCAAGTGGTAACAGATGAGAAGATCCAAGGATACGACGCTTTATTCAATATTCTTGTCGCGAATAACCCCCTTTTGGCGACCGCAATGAGGTAGCGTCAAACGGGTGCATCGACATCGGGGCAGGGGGATCAGCAGACGGAATTTCAGCAGAGAACCACGGCAGCTTCGAAAGCGGAGCTTTTCGAGAACTTCGATATTAACATAGGAGGAGATAATGTTTAGTATTTCGAATTGTAGTTTTATTATTTGTATTTTAAATTTTATTTTATAGTTTGAATTTATTTCTAAAATTTTAATTTTATTAATAATATAATTTATTTTTAATTATTTTATAATTATAATTTTATTAATTATATAATTTATACATAACATTGAAATTACATCGGCCTAGAATTTACATCGACATTACATTGATCTACAAATTACGACGAATTTACATCGATTAAGGATTTACGACGAATTTACATCGATATACCGTCGAATATATTACGAAGATTTACCAACGAATTTCCCGATACAAAAAAATTATTATTCGATGTAAAAATCGATGAATTTTGCAACCATATACCAATGATCTGGTTTTGGTCGTAATGTCGATGTAATTTACATCGATTTTACGACGAATTGGTAACGACGATTTTACGACGATTCATATTCGTCCCAGTTTTACCGACGAATTTACGACGATTCTCGAATAACGACGATCAATTTACGACGATTTGTCAATCGTCGCTAATCCGTCTCAAAACCTGTTTTACATCGAATATGTCCGTTGTAATACACAAGTTTTCTTGTAGTTTAAAGCTCACTATATTCAGTTTATGAGTGACCATGGCGAGTCGGGACCGAGTGCTAATTCGGCGGTCCCGTCATCTTCTGCCACACCTACCGCGGTTCCGGATTTGCGGGGACTCAGTCCGCACCACCGCCGCCACCTCCACCTGTGCTCTCAACCCCCATTGCTATATGCGCAATACACGGTCGAAGATTTTTTGCAGCAGCCTGGTCATTCAGGTTTACCCCGGTTAGATCCGCAACGGCCGCCAAGAACTTTTTGGTACGTAAGTTCAAAATTATTTTATTTTTTTTGAAATTAATTTTATTTTATTTACTAATAATTATAGTTTTATTTCTTAGGTTTGGTCTCGATACCAAAGTTTGACGGAGTGTGTCTGACACCATTAAAGGTTATTTCATGGGCCTCACCACAATTGGTCTACGGTTCCGAACGACGTTATCGACACGTGGTTCAAATGTTTCGTGGAATTTTTTTTTTTTTTGAGAATTAATTATTTTTATTTAACTAATTATAACTATTTTTAATCGTTTCTAATTTTATTGGAGTTTTTTCTTATATCAAAAATGGCATTGGGACCTTGCGATCAACAAAACAGTGAAGACGAAGTTTGAAGGGAAGGCAAAACTACGGCTCAATAATACCGTCTCCGATTGGAAGAGGAAGTGGGAGGTTGATGGCGATAAGGCTAGGCCCCTATACGTGTCTTCCGAAGTTTGGGACGGCTTGAAGACCTACTGGACATATCCGCATTCGCAGGAAGTGGCCGCTAAGTGTTCGGCTTCTCGGAACACTGTTGGTCCAGACGGTTTTCGGACGGTTACGCCACATACTTCGGTCAAACACCTTTTGCGGGAAGGCGCCTTCAAATTGTATGATTTTTTTGGTTAATTTATATTTTTGTGATTTTGTTATTAATAAAATTAACCATTAACCGTTTAATTTTTTTTGGAATGTCGTTTTGTTAGGCAAACGGAGGCGAACTTCCTCTAATGACTGGAGTTTTTGAGGAAACTCACAAAACGAAAGATGGCTCTTTTATGGATGCTCGGGCGGAGAAGGTATACAATGACGCTATGGCCAAGATCGTCGAGCGCCAAGTGATAGCTTTCTCAGCAGCTATCCTTGGAGGTAGCTCGGTCCAATCCACAGCGATTTTGACCACAACCGAGATGGACGAGATATACGAAGAGGTAATAATAATTAAATTATATTTTTACGGAATTATTTTTTATTCAATTTATTAAATTTAACGTTTATTTTTTTAAGGTTGCCTCAAAGAAAAATGGCAGAGTTTTAGGGATGATATCAATCCGCGATAATGTCGTCGCCTCGTCTTCCTCACATCATTCTTTCAAGGATCCGGTTGTGTTGCGGAACAAGTTAAACGTCGTCCACTCCGAGATCACTTTGCGGGCGAAGCAAGTGGTATACGATGAGAAGATCCAAGGATATGATGCTCTATTCGATATTTTTGCCGCGAATAACCCCATTTTGGCGACCGCAATGAGGCAGCGTCAAACGGGTATATCGACATCGGGCCAAGGGGATGAGCAGCCGGATGCGGATCAGCGGACAGAATTGGAGCGGAGAATCGCGACAACTTCGGACGCGGAGCTTTTCCAGAACTTCGATATTAACCTAGGAGATAATATTTAGTATTTCGAATTGTAATTTTATTATTTGCATTTCGAAATTTATTTTATATTTTGAATTTATTTATAAAATTTTAATTTATAATTATAATTCTATTAATTATAATTTTTTTAATTATTTTATAATTTTAATTTTATTAATTATATAATTTATACATAACATCGAAATTACATCGGCCTAGAATTTACATCGATTTACAAATTATGAGGAATTTACATCGATTGAGGATTTACGACGCATTTACATCGATTTCATTTTACATCGATTTACCGTCGAATCTATTACGACGATTTACCAACGAATTTCCCGATACAATAATTCTATTATTCGATGTAAAATCGATGTAATTTTGCAACCATATACCAACGAGATACCAACGAGCTGGTTTTGGTCGTAATGTCGATGTAAATTTACATCGATTTTACGACGAATTGTTAACGACGATTCATATTTGTCCCAGTTTTTACGACGATTCTCGAATAACGATTCTACATTGTCGCTAATCCATCTCAAAGTCTGTTTTATATCGATTTTACATTGAATGTGTCCGTTGTAATACACTTGTTTTCTTGTAGTGTTTAGTTAACTTTATAATGAAAAAAACTCAATTCTAGATTTCAACATGGGAAGACACACTAATTAGTTAACCTATGGGCGAAGACGAGAAGACTAAGACTAAACAGATTGAGCATATTGACTTTTTGTATGTGTACAAATTTAAACTGATTTGTATTAATTAATATATTTTAATTGGTTCAATATTTTTATGAGGTGTCAGCTTCTCGAAGCATGTGGTTTAATATTTTTATGATGTGTCAGTTTCTCAAAACATGAAAAAACTGATGTGTCATCTCTCGGAGAGACACAAAAAGTTTTACTTGTTTTTCTATGGTGTTTATTGTTTTGTTGGCTTTTTTATTAACTTTTTCTTTTGTCTTCAAGAAAGCTTATCAAACACTTTCTCTAAATACTAAATATTATGATTAGGAACCTGAGAGACATATTCTCTAAATAAATGGATAAACTTATTCCAAGCGATCTTCCTTTTCTCATTACCTTCTGATGTAGCACATCTACGTTCTTGTGTAACAGGCTCTTCGTTTATGTCTTTATTCTCGTTATTATTGGGCTTTTATTTCACGTCTTGGATTTGGGCTTTTATTTTGATTATATGTTGACTAAGAGATGTTTAATCTCCAAATCATCTTAATTAGGGTTTTCATAAACGTTGAAGGGCGATTTTTGATTAATAAAGAGAATTTCTTCTCAACTTCAAGTCTTCGATTCTTTTCGTTCTCTCAAGAAGAAAACGTGAGATCTAAGCAACAAACGTTATCGAAATCCATTGATCTTCGAGAAACCCTTGTTTATCCGCTGAAACACCTTCACAATCTCCACTGAATTAGAAAAGTTAGTAAATGAATATAGCATGAATACCTTTAGGTGAGACTTTGGTATTTTATACTACAAAGATTAAAATTTTCATCACGGGTAGAGTTTGGATATGCATGATCAGCTTTCGTAAAGACTTACCAAATACGTCTTTCTCCATTTTCACCATCGGATTTGGCTTATGCCCCTATATCGTGGCTTTCTGTTGCCTTGCATGTGATCAAGACCAATATTCCCAGCTCCATGACTTGATGGAGATAAAGCAAGCTCCATTTCAAGCACATATAATGATATAAATCTATTTATCATTTCCTTACAAATGTTTTTTTTAGGGCTCGTTGAGACGAGCTTTTTTATTTTCTTGTAAAAGCAGAGATATAAATTTTACTGACGGATGTAGTCTGTCTTTCAAAGTATTATTTTTGTTCCTTCTATGAAACCAACCTCTTTAACATAAATAGAGTAGATAGCTTACACTAGCTTAACTTGAAACAAAGTCTTTAGAAGTTACCATCGCTTTGTCGCATGCATTGGAAGGTAATAGCATAATTCTCATGATTATTCAAACACAAAGAAATCGTTAAAAGCCATGCATCGAATAGTTCTTCAAAACAGAGGCTTCTTCTCTTTATGTTCTATGAATTTTATTCAACCTAGAAAAACAAACCATTAGCTAATCTCATTTGTTTGTAAAGCTTACTCAGATATACTAAATTAATGTGTGGTAGTTATTTTTAACTTACCTAACAACAAATAATCCATTTTTTTCTTTGCTTGTTTCCAACGCTTTTTTACTCTGATTTCCATGCATGTACAACATTCAATTCTTTGCTATAGTGGTTATTTAAACCATGTTAAAAGATTGCATCATCAACATGGAAATAACGCTAACCATTTGCCAATACAATTGATCCACCTTCCCCTAAACGAACCCTTATAGATTCTCTAATAAATAAAATATGAAAAGCCAAAGATCAAGGCAGAAAGCATAGGAGAAAAGAAAATGTAATTTAAACTTGATTGTTATTAAAAAAAAATAACCAATGATCGTAAAGCTAAAAAATGTTTAATAACAAAAGTTAAATCAGTTGTGAATTCAGTTTCTTTTTTTTTAAGAACCCAAATAAACAAGGTAAAAAAGTTCATTAATAAACAATTCTCAAAGAGTAAATAACCATCCTTCATAGTCACTCTATTTTGAGAAATGTACGAGGAACTTAACTCTTCAAGCAGGAAAACCTTTATTGTATTAAAAATGAATTAATGTTGTCACTTCTGAAATTTATCGATACCGCAAATTAGTAGGTCTAAGAGATGCAAATTAACACTCAAAAAGTAAAGAAAAAAAAAGTAGACCTATATATTGATCATACCAAGCTTTGAAGTTGTCTTGCTATTTACTCTTTATAGAATTCTCGAACCATCCAGCAAAATTCTTCTTTTTTTTTTTTGCAAAATTCTTATTCTCCTTTAAACGAACACAAATGGTATTACACGTCGATGTCTCTGCCCATGGCCGTGGATTTGTGAACAACATTCACTGTTGTAGGCTTCTATATAGAAACTTTCATAAGTTACAATATCAAAGCTCGGTAACCAAACAAAAAATACAATATGAAAGTTGAAGATTGGATATTATCAGAAAATCTTGGATTATTTTTACTTTTTCATTTTCTACTCCTTTATACCAGCTGAATCTTTTCTATGTGTTGAAACATGTAGTGGCCATTAAGCCAATATTGAAGACAACGTTTAAAGCATCATTAAGAATAGGAAGCATCAAAAATAGGAGTCAAAAAGCCATCATGATAAATAAATCAGCGCATAGGAAAATGAACATGAAAATAATTAGCTTTAATTAATTAAGTTTTATATACTTTTAAAAAAAATTACATATAAGTGAGCTGATGTGTCATGGAGAGGAATACTGATGTGTCATCTTCTTGTGAGACACACTCACTCGTTCTATATTAGATGTTCATGGACTGATGTGCAAGTGAAACCGCAATTTCCACATGTTCTCTAGCATAAATTAGTGTGGTTCTTTGGACGGATTGCTAAATACCCATTCAATGATAGGGTCACAGATTCGCAGCTCTAAATAATATTTTTCCATTTGTGTTCGATTACACAAGTGTCATTTATAGGTTTCAATCTTTAAGTATGCTTTTGTGATGGTCATGATGAATCTCACGCATCTTTTCGAAAACCGACTTACGAGTATGAGTTTACACCCAACTAAATGAGAATTTCCATGATAATTGCAACTTGCAAGGACTATGTGAGGAGGAAGAAGAAAAAGAACTCTAAACGTGATTAACAATGTGATATAAGATGGAGCTTAAATACTAAGACTCTAAACCAGAACTAATAACCGAATTATATACAAAGTGACTAAATCAAGGGTAAACAAAACCAACTATACATTTTCTAATATAGTCAATTCGTTGGGAAATTGGCCAAAACCTGCCCAAAGTATCATTGTATGTTCGATTTATACTTGATGTTTACTACGGTCCATATAAACACCTATATGTTATACAAAAATTAAATTACATACCTGAAGTTTTTATTTTGTGCATATTCATGCATTTGCCATCACATAGCTAACGCCAGTTAACTCTGGTTGACGTAGATGCCACGTGTACGACGACGTCATTTTTGTTAAAATGTAGAATTAGAAATTTTAGACAAAACGTTGTCGTTTTGACTATGTCTTATCTAGGTTTTCTTTCTTCTCGACGAACACAAAAACTTGTCTTCGATTTCACTCTCTTCTCTCACTTTCTTCTCGTCGAAATACAGAAGCATGTGTTCATTTTAGGGAAATCAAAATCTCTGGTAAAGTTATTGTGGAGAGCTCGAAGTTTCTCTCCCGATTGGAAAATGAGGTAATATTCTCACTCGATTTGTCTTTGGGTTTTTGATTTTTCAAACTTTTGATCTAATATTATTTCGGGATCCCTTAATTACAGATGCACTGGGTTTGTGAGTCATAATAATTACATTCGTTTTTGATTTTTACTTTTGATTTGAACATAAAGACAATGTAATGTTCATGCCCACCAAGTGTTCGATAGAAAACACTTTTAAAATTATCCACTTTTTTTTGTTTTAGTGACTCCATTGATGCAAGTTTCTCAATCTACTACAATGGAAGTTTGATGTTTCAGAGGGTAACATGCTTTCATATAATGAAGGAGAGATTCACACACTTGTAAGTCCTCCACAAACGATACTTACAAACTTTTCGGAGGCACTCAGAATCTCTTTGTATGGACAAAGGATATGGTATAAACTTCCTTTTGAGGAATTCACGGAGCTAAAGCTGATGTGTAATGGAGATGCAATGTTTCAGAAAATGGTTCAAGCTGTAATGTGGACAAAAGCCACTGAAATTTTTATGGAGAAGGACAATGACGGAGCCGCTGGTAATGCTGATGGAGCTCCTGGTAATGGTGATAGAGCTGTTGATAATGGTGATGTAGCAGATGGTTAGTGATGATGAAATGCTTGATGAAGATGCACAAGTGGAGGAAAATGTCGCATGATTTGTCGATGAAGAAGAGCATGACAATTCTGAGACAACTCCTCAAAATTCAGATGGTGAGGATGCTGGTAGACAATATCTAAGGTGCAAAAAGGGCAGTGGGGATATTAGAATGGGTAAGATATTTGACAGTATATCTGAATTCAATGAAGTTGTGGTTGACTACGCTCTTAAGAATGAAAGCAATGTGAAGCTCACAAGATGGGGATCTGAAAAATCTGAGGTGAGGTGGTATGCAGTTGATGGTGGAGCTGATGATGACAATGATAATGGAGTGATGATTCATTTCAGCTTGCAGCTGTTGGTGATGATAGTTGAGGTGCTGCATAAGGAAAAAACTTTGTCAATTCAGAATCTATTGCTCGTTTGAAAAATCAGTAGGAAGGTACTTGATTAAAACCTTCAATGATGAGCATTCATGTATCCCGACGTCTATAGCCAAGTAATTAAGGGTGGGATCATAGCTAATTTGTTCTTGAATGAGATTAGAGACAATCCGAGCCTCAAGCCGAAGGTAATGCAACGAGCACTTAAAGAAAAATACAACTTGGTTGTCTCAAACGACCAATGTAGAAAAGCTAAGAAAAAAGTTTGATGATGATTCAAGATGAACATGATGAGCAATTTTCTAGGATAAAGGACTACAAGTTAGAGTTCATAAGGTCAGTTAAATCTCTTCAATGTCTCTAAATATTCAGTTCACTAGTTTGGTGATCTTACTTTGTTTTTTTTGTTGTTTTAAAAGGTTTAATCTAGAGTCTACTGTAGAGGTTGGAACACTAACCAATGATAGTGGTATATAGACATTTAACAAGATATATGTGTGCTCAGCGGTCCTCAGGATAACATGGCTTGCTCATTGTCGTCCAATATTTGGAATAGATGGTTGTTTCTCGAAGAACAATGTGAAAGGATAACTCTTGGCTGATGTAGGAAGAGATGCAAATAATCAATTCTTTCATGTTGTGTGGGCTATTATGCAAGTGGAAAATACTGAGAGGGTGCTCTGGTTTATTCAGAAAATGAAACATGATTTGAAATTATTGGATGGAGAAGGGTTCAGTCTACTCTCGGATTGGCAGAAAGTAAGTTCAGATCATGTTATTAACATGTATTCTTCTCCTTAATGAGATACTTATCATTTGTCTTGTTTGGCATGGCATGGTTTGATAAATGTTGTTGAGAAAGAATTGCCTAGAGTGGAACACCGCATGTGTGCACGCCACATCTATGAGAACTTACGAAGAGTTTTTCCAGGAAAAGAATTGCTTAAAGACTTTTTTTGGGCAGTTGCAAAGAGTTTCAACATTGGTGAATATGAGAGAGCTATTAAAGCATTAAAAAACTTTGATGCAGGTGTACATGTAGCAGTAATGATGAAGAATCCGCGTAATTATAGCCGCGCTTTCTTCAGTTGTACTGATGTGTGTGGAGATATTTCAAACAACTTCTCTAAGTCCTACAACAGTACCATCAACAAAGCCAGAAAAAATGCCATTAATAGAGATGTTGAAAACAGTTAGAAGGTAAGCTATGATCTGTATGGATATAAGAAAGAAGAAGACCTTAAGTTGGCAAGGATAAAACAGTGAAAAAGTGGCCAACACCATCAAGGACGAAGAGAAATATAAGAGCATTGTCAAGTAATTCCTAGTGGAAATGGGTAGTATGAGGTGAGTGAAAATTGTCATGGTTATACTGTTGATTTGATTGCAAGGATTTGTGCTTGTAGGAGGTGGAGTATGACAATTGTTCCTTGGCGCCATGTATTGAGAGTTATTTTGCTAAAGAAGCTTGATCCTCTGGATTATGTCTCCAACTGGTATTTGACATCCTTTAAAAGAGGATAAAGCTGTCTATAAAAGGAAGGATTTCACATTGTCGAATGTGTGGACACACAAGACATAACCGATAAGATGTCCTCATAAGCAACAATATGATCTTAGTCAAGGAGAAGGACCAAGCCAACAAAGCCAAACATTGGATTGAATGTTAGACTTTATAGTGATTCTTATTTGTGAGTTTTGTTTGATGGATTTGGTTATGTTTTACTTGTCTTTTTGTGATGATTTTCCAAGATCTTAGGAGTTTGATGAGGAGGCAGTGGAGAAGATTAGTGTAGGTCTTTTGGAGTAGGTTTTTGGGGTTAAGAGTCTTGTTTTTTAATGCAATTGTTTTGGCTTTGGTTAGTTAGTAACTTGAGATTTTAGGCATGTTATTGCCTCGAATTTGGCATGTTATTGCCTCGGATTTGGCAGGGTATTGCCTCATATATGGCTTATTTTGTACAAACTATTTGTCATGAATAAAGTATTAACTTAGTTAAACTCAAACAACTATAACAAAAGCTCTTAACCATAACTTGCAAATATGGATATGCAAACTCATGAATTCAACACCAAAATATAACATTACAAAGTCAAGACCAAACTAACCCACACACGATCAGATTTTTGCAACAATTCACACACAAACTCTTAAGCTAAGATGAAATAAGAGACCAAGACCATGACCAAACCACACACGACCATATTTTTGCAACAATTCACAACGGATTTCAGCTCTTGTATATCTTTTTTCACAACATTTGACCACGGATTGGAGTTCTTGTATCTCATTCTCGCATCTTTCTGCAAGTGCTTTCATGGCTTGAACTTCATTTCCGTAGCTATTAGCTACCACCTCACAAGTGCGTGTTTCCATAGCAAGTGTATCCATGTCAGATTCAATATCATGTAATCTTTTCTCTAAGTTTAGAACATACAACATCCACTTGGATCTTCTCAACCACACTTTCAACCTCTTCAATCTCCTCAACCATAGAAATATCGGTCCATTTGAACAAATGGTTCTTATTCTACAATCCAAATTCACAAAATTAAATCACATTGTCCATGTGTATCCAAACTTTCAAATCAAACAAATGCTTCAAGAACCTTACCTCTTTCGACCCATACAGACAACAATAGAACAGTCTACCCATATTCTTGTATGTGTCTGAAGTCTTAATCGTAGACGCTTCCCCACTTTTACATTTTCCCATAATGCTTATGCCTCTTTCAGATTCACGGCATATGAAACTTACTCATTCACCATTGAAAACTAACAATTAACAGAAAATTACGAACTTAATATAAACAAAACATATCAAATTGCTCACCTGAACTCGCTGATGAGGACATCTGGATCAACACCTCTAAAACTATTTGCTGCAAAATTACCCCAATTATGTTTCTAATGTCGAGTGAAGAAGTTGAAGATGACATAAGGGGACCCCCAAAACAACATGCTTAATTAGGTCTCTCAAAACGACGTCGTTTTGACTATAATTTCAGATTCTCCGTTTCAACAAACACGACGTCATCGTATACATGGCATCCACATCATCGAAATATAACAGACCATTAACACAATCACGTAATATGCATGAATATGCACAAAATTTGAACTTTATGTATGTAATTTGAATTTTTATAACATATGGGTGTTTATTTGGACTGTAGTAAACATCATGTATAAATCGAACATACAGTCATACTTTGGGAAGGTTTTGGCCAATTTCCCAGTGATGTTCTGTTCTGATTTTTGTTGCTACTCACATTGTAGTCTTTTTAGATGGACATATATGAGAATATGTGATCCACGACTTCTCGGTCCCGTGTTGTACCAAACTACATGTAGGATAAATGAAATATTTATTTTTTAAATTAATATGGTTTTTATTTAGTTCTAATCATAATTTAATTTTTCAGATGTTTGCTGGGCCATTGGTCTCATCCGCCACTTTGAGGCTCTTCTGAAGCTTAGAGGCCATCTAAGATATGACCAGTCATTATCAATCCAAGAATTTATTAATGTCACTCCTAGGTATCTAATTCTACCTCGAGGTGCAATGAAGGATATGAACACTGTAGGACCTTTGCTTATAGGTCAATGAACCGTCTTTGATTGGTTATGACCTCTGACGTATTCCCTCATGGAGACTATTTTACGGGTAGATTTATTTAATGTATGTTTTTTTTTTAACTTCTGTTATTATATAAATATATATATATATATATATATATATCTTAACTTCTATGTTTTTTTCGGGAAATTGGCCAAAAACGTGCCCAAATATGAACGCATGTTCTTTCTAATGCATTAGATATGACTCTTCCTTTTGCTTCACCTGATCCGCAATACATGCCTTTATCATCTCTCACAATCCACCCAGCTTTAGAGGGAGTATTACCTTGAACAAAAGATGCATCGTAGTTACACTTAAGCCATCCATCTTCTGGTCTAGTCCAATGAGATCGTCCATTTGTGCTTTGATGTCTAGTTACATGATCACCATTTTGATCACATAAAAACTTTTCTGTGTTCATCCATTTGTTGCAAAACCCAGATTGGTTCCCTTGTTTGAAAATCAAAGTATTTCTGCTATTCCATAATCTCCATCCTCTCTAATTATTATTTTTTTGTCAAAAATAATCATCGTTGCATGGCCCATCAAATACAATTATCCGTTTAAAGCCTGGAATTCAATATGGGTTTCTAAGCCCAATATAAAAGCCTTTGTTTCTAAGCCCAATATAAAAGCCTTTGTTTCTTAGCAAATAAATCAGATAAAATAGGCCGAGACTTGAAATATTTTCAAAAAAACCAAATTGGATAACTCCGAAACACAGACTGATTTGCATCGTATACTCCTAAAGATATTCTACTACAAAGATTTGCCCATAATATACCACGTGTACAAGTATTTGACGCATGAGTACACACACACTAACAAAATACACCTATACGCAGCAGATTATTATTTTAGCGAGAAAAAAAAGAAAATGAGATTATTTTTTGACCCTTTGTATATATACCCCTTAAACCCTACTCCTTGTCTTCATTCTCCATTTTTCCTCTGCCTCTCTCTTCGTTCACAAAACCCTAGTTTCAAAGGTACTGTTCTTACTCCATTTTCTCCATCATCGTCTTCCTCGTTAGCTTTATCTTGCTTTTGATCTGTATATTTCATGGTGGTTTTGTTCGCGTGAGTCTCTGTACGTTTGTTTCGATTNGTATTTGACGCATGAGTACACACACACTAACAAAATACACCTATACGCAGCAGATTATTATTTTAGCGAGAAAAAAAAGAAAATGAGATTATTTTTTGACCCTTTGTATATATACCCCTTAAACCCTACTCCTTGGCTTCATTCTCCATTTTTCCTCTGCCTCTCTCTCCGTTCACAAAACCCTAGTTTCAAAGGTACTGTTCTTACTCCATTTTCTCCATCATCGTCTTCCTCGTTAGCTTTATCTTGCTTTTGATCTGTATATTTCATGGTGATTTTGTTCGCGTGAGTCTCTGTACGTTTGTTTCGATTGGCCTGGAATGGATCGGGAGCTTGGAAAAATTATTCTTATGTTTAAAGTTGAATCTAGATCTGCTTTTTTCAGGATCTGCGCATTTAGATAGCCAATTTGTTGTTCTCGCTGTGGAATTTGTTTGAGATTGATGGTGATTTATAGTCTTTGATGGTTTAGGGTTCTTAATTTGTGGATTTTAAACTTGTGTAGAAATGGCTTTCTGCAAAAATCTCGGTGGTTTATTGAGACAAGGGGTTGTTTCTCAGACCGGAAATGTTCCTGTTCAATCTATGCTCGGTTCTCTCCGGTACATGTCTACCAAGCTTTTCGTCGGAGGTAAAAAAATCTTGTCTTGTCTTGTCTTTCTTCTTATGAGATTGAGAGTTTCTTCTTCGTTTCTAATTGCTTTAACTTGTGATATTGATTGCTTCAGGTCTCTCATGGGGCACTGATGACCAGTCCTTGAGGGATGCTTTTGCTAACTTCGGTGAAGTGGTAGATGGTAAGCAAATGGTTCACTGTCTTAAGAGTCTTGTTTACATTGAGATGTTTGTGGTATGATTGAGTAAGAGTTTGTGATGGTTTTGGTCCCTGGAGATAAACAAAAGTTTCATTTTTTTGGGTTTAATTGTGCAGCTAAAGTCATCGTTGATAGAGAAACAGGAAGGTCGAGGGGTTTTGGATTTGTCAATTTCAGTGATGAGACCGCTGCAAATGCTGCTATTTCAGAGATGGACGGAAAGGTTTGTTTGTATTTGAGAATGATCAATTTGTATATTTTGTTTCTGTTTAATGGTTAAACTTAGTGCTTTTGGTTTTTTTTTTGTAATTTCAGGATCTGAATGGTCGTAACATTCGAGTGAATGTTGCTAACGACAGACCAAGTGCTCCCCGGGCCTACGGTGGAGGTGGTGGTGGCTATGGAGGTGGTGGCTACGGTGGAGGTGGTGGTGGGTACGGAGGTGGTGGTGGTGGTTATGGAGGAGGTGGTGATGGTGGTGGTTACTAAACATAGGAGTTGCGAGTTAAATGGTGTTCTGTTTAGTTGGTTTCTTTCAATTGAATCTTGTGTTAGTACAAAACCTGAATGGGATTTGTTGAAAACTCATTACTCTTTTTTTGGTTTAAGAATTTGGTTTAATATTTTATTGCCCCCATTAGGTACATTTTTGACTATCACGTAGTGGTGAATCCCACTTTACACATTTAATCCGTTCATAACTCTGATTCAGGTTTCAAATTTCATTTCCCGATTGGGGTAATATACATTTGTTTAAACAAATTCTAAGAAAATGATACTTTAAGACTTTGTAAATGAGGTCGAATCATAGAGGCCACTCTCTATTCTTAAGGGATTAAACCATAGAAGTAGGCTTATAGAAAATAGTTTAAAGCAATATGTTTAATCTATTATTCAAACCAGCTCATATATGAATCATTAAACCAAGTTAAAATCCGAAGGATTATGTGAAGAAAAAAGAATTACTCCTCACGTTTTTCAAATAAATATTGGTTTTTTTTCTTGCACTATATAAATATGGGTTTTATTTGCAGCAATCATCGAATCAAGATATAAAAGGTATGCTCTCTAGACTAGAGGGTAAGGATGTCAATTAGGGCTAAAGCCAGAAGCCCGGTCCTGAAAATTACCGGGTTCGGGCCTAGAAATAAAAGCTCAAAAAATATCGGATCTTTCGAATTAGTGTGTTTTTTTGGCTTAGTCCGATCGGACTCGGACTAGCCCGAAAAGCCTGAAACTTTATATTTTAATTAGTTAGAGATTTGATTTAAAACAATTATCTTACTAACTTGACTATACTTAGAAGAAAATATGTTGAAACTAACTTTTTATGAAGACATAGATATTTTAGAATGGTGGAAGTATCAGTCATAACGTTATGGTGAGTTAGCTCGTATGGCATGTGATGTTCTAAGCATTCTGATAACTACAGTGGTATCAGAGTCTACATTTAGTATTGGTGCGCATGTCTTGAATAAATATATAAAACGTCTTCTACCAAAAAACGTTGAAGCATTGATTTGTATATGCACTTGGTTGGATGAGTTTACATTTCGTGATCTAGGTACCATTAGCATTCAACCATATTTACTTCATATTTTTTAAATCATTATCTATAAACTTTCAATGATATTTTTATATGATTTATACATGTCAAAGTTTAATATTATTTTACTTTTTTTTTGTATGTAGCTCTTGATGGTGATGAGGATTTAGAAGACGATGAAGAAGATTCTAATATAGACTCTACTACTTAGATTTGAAGTGTTTTGATTTTATGTTTTATTTGGTAATACAATTTATTTGAATTTTTTTTTTGGGTCAAACTTTTACTTTTAAATTTAATTGGATTTGATAAAATACATTTCAATTTAGATATATTTTGATAAATATTTTGTTTTAATTATTTTTCATTTAAAAATTGTGAATTTTTGTGTTTGTAAGAAAAAGCTCGAAAAGTCCTAAAGCCCTGTCCGGGCCGGGCCGGGCTCAAATATATGCGGGTTTAACGGGTTTCAGGCAGGGCCGGGCCGGGCTAGCCCGATTGACATGCCTACTAGAGGGATTACAAGGTGGTGTTTCTATTGGTGATACGACTTTGTTTTATTGGAGATACGACTTTGTTGTATTGGAGATACGACTTTGTTGGAGTAAGTTTAGACTTTAAGACCATTAGCATAATTCTCTGCTGTATATTTGGCGTAATTAGGGGTAAAGCACAAGACTTCTGGGAAATTAGATATTCCTTTTGTATGTATAAAACCATGTATCGATTTTCATCAATATTGATTCAGAAATCTTTCTTCATTCTCTTTGTCTCCTATGTATATTTTGTCATGGTATCAGAGCAGATAAATCTCTGAATCTACTGTTCTTCTTCTTCCTCACGAAAAAAAAAAACAGAAACTTGATCGTCAACAATGGCTGATCTCATGAACACGATAACAACGAATGTGGAGATTGTTCGACGAACAATCTCTCCATATGACCTGACAGCGGCTGACAACTCAGGAGCGGTAATTTCGCATCCTCTGTTGAACGGAAATAACTACGACGAATGGGCTTGTGGAATGAAGACGGTTCTAAGTTCTCGCAAGAAATTTGGGTTCCTCGATGGAACGATACCACGACCAAAAGAAGGGTCTCTAGACCTTGAAGATTAGTGGACGATCCAGGCACTCCTCGTGTCTTGGATAAAAATGACGATCAATCCAGCACTACAATCGAACATCTCTCATAGAGACGTGGCTTGATGATACTCTGTTTCGTACATCAAAGTACATCAATTCCTTTTCGGACTTGATGATACTCTGTTTCGTACAGTGAGATCAAGCCTTGTCTCTCGACAACCGGTTCAACCTTGGATGAAGTGTATAACATTGTGCGCCAGGAGGAAAATCTGATTCGAAATGAGACAAAAATGCAACACGAGCATCTAGATGTCGCTGCTTTTGCTGCACAAACACGATCTCATTTCAATCAAACACAAGTGAGAAACGTTGACAAAATGGTGGTGTGTAAACATTGTAACCGTGTTGGTCATACATCAGAATGTTGCTATGTTGTGATCGGATACCCGGAGTGGTGGGGTGATAGGCCAAAAAGTAGAACGTCACAAGGGAGAGGACATGGTGCTTCTGCAATTATGCAAGGTGGGCGTGGGCGTGGTCTGAACTATGTAAATGCAGTACATGTGCCAAACATTGTTTAGAACCAAGAGCACGCAAACTATGTGATAACTGACAAGGATCGAGATAGTGTTAGCGGGTTGAATGATACTCAGTGGCGCACGCTAGTCAATCTTCTCAATATAGGAAAGAGTGCGAGTGCGTCAGCCAAAACTCTCTCGGGTAAGTCCTCTTTTCCTTACTGGATAATGGACACATTGGCTACTCATTACTTAACGGGGAAACTTGAATTTCTGTCTGATGTAAGACAAATGGCTCTGGTATTGGTAATATTGGCAGATGGTCGTAAACGGGTTTATAACATTTAGGGAACAGTGCGTTTGGGTTCAGATTTGATATTGAAATCTATCTGTTACGTTGAAGAATTGCAATCTGATCTGATTTCACTAAGACAATTGATGGATGATAATCACTGTGTGGTACAGTTAGTTGATCACTTCCTTGTTGTTCATGACCGCACTTCGAGGATGGTGATTGGAGCGGGTAAAGTAGTTTGTTCTCTCCCGGATGTTGTTTCCTTTTCTTCTGAGTTTTCGAATAAAGCGTGTTATACATGTCTCCGCGCCAAACAAACAAGAGCTTGTTTTCCGATTATTGAGAATAAAACATCAAGTATTTTCGAGTTAATTCATTGCGATCTTTGGGGGCCGTATCGAACTTCTTCTTATTCTGGTGCAAGATATTTTCTGACGATCGTTGATGATTATTCAAGAAGCGTGTGGTTATATCTCTTGAATGATAAAACGGAAACAACTTTTCATCTCAAAAATTTTGTGGCGATGACGGAACGACAATTTCAGAAAAAGATAAAAACGGTGAGGAGCGACAATGGTGCAGAGTTCTTGTGTTTGACCAATTTCTTCCTTGAAAATGGAATTACACATGAAACTTCCTGTGTAGGAACACCACAACAAAACGGAAGGGCCGAAAGAAAACATCGACATGTATTAAATGTTGCAAGAGCGTTGAGATTTCAAGCCAATCTTCCAATCGAGTTTTGGGGAGAGTGCATTTTGACTACTGGGCACTTGATTAATAGAACACCAAGCTCGATTTTGGGAGGAGTTACACCGTATGAGATGCTATATGAGAAACCACCATCGTATGATCAGTTGAGGGTTTTTGGAGCTTTGTGTTATGCACATAACCAAAGTCGCAAGGGAGATAAATTTGCACCAAAAAGTCGTAAATGTATATTCGTTGGCTATCCTCACGGGAAGAAAGGATGGAGACTATTTGATCTTAAAGATCATGTTTTTTTTGTGTCTCGAGACGTTCGGTTCTACGAAACCGAATTTCCGTTTGCAGAAAAATCAGTCTCCATCACGTTGCAAGAAGAAGAAGAATTTGGGTGGGCTCCAATTACGACCAGTCCATTGGTTTATGAAGAGGTTCTTTCTCATGTTGTTGAGCCAACAACCAAAACAGGCCCAACATCAAATCTGGGCCCAACAGCTGAATTAATTTCTTCATCTCAAGTAGGTTCATCTTCTTGGCTAAATAATTGTGATGGAATAGGCCCAAATTCAGAACCAAATGAAGAGGAAACACGAGTCCCTCTTCTTCCTCCGTCTCCGACGCCACATACAGCAACCGTGGAAACTTCTTCCGTGGCTCCATAACCTGCATCTTCACCGGAATTACTTGGTCGTGGTCTCTAGAAGAAGGTCGCCCCTGTCACACTCAAGAATTTTGTGACAAACACGGTTTTGAGCAAACCAATTGATGATGAAAATATTGTGTATCCAATCGCAAATTATGTTGATTGCAAACGGTTTTCTGCTATTCATCAAGCTTATTTAGCAGCGATAACAACTGCAGATGAGCCAAAGACGTTCTCTCAAGCTATGACAGATGAACGATGGCGGACAGCCATGGGAGATGAAATCGGGGCTCTTGATCTAAACAAGACATGGACAATCGAGGATTTGCCTAAAGGGAAGAAAGCAATAGGTTGCAAGTGGGTCTACAAACTTAAATTCAGGTCCGATGGAACGCTTGAACGGCATAAAGCACGATTGGTAACCATGGGCAATCGTCAAGTTGAAGGAGTTGATTACGATGAAACCTTTGCACCTATTGCAAAGATGGGAACGGTACGTCTATTTTTACGTATCGCTGCAGGCAAAGGATGGCCAGTGCACCAAATGGATGTGCACAATGCTTTCTTACATGGAGATCTCGAAGAGGAGGTATATATGCAACTGCCTCCTGGTTTTCACGCTTCTGATAAATCGAAAGTGTGTCGTCTACGGAAATAGCTCTATGGATTGAAACAAGCACCGAGATGCTGGTTTGCGAAGCTGAATTCGGCCTTGACATCTTACGGTTTTAAACAAGACAAGTCTGACTGCTCTCTGTTCACCTTTGCGAAAAACGGTATTCAGCTCAACCTTTTAATCTATGTTGATGACATAATCATATCAGGGAGTTTACTTGCAGCTCTCAAAGAATTCAAACAATATTTGTCTGCCTGTTTCAACATGAAAGATCTTGGTGATTTGAAATATTTTATGGGGATTGAAGTATCTCAGAATTCAACATGATTTTATCTGAGTCAGCGTAAGTACGCGTTAGATATTGTTGCTGAAGCAGGTTTACTGGGAGCCAAACCAGCATCCTTTCCACTTGAGCAGAACCACAAATTGTCTCTTTCTCCATCGACTACACTCACTGATCCGGCACAATATCGACGAATGGTTGGAAGACTGATTTATCTAGCTATAACTCGGCCGGATTTAGCGTACTGCGTCCATGTTCTAGTTCAATTTATGTAGGAACCGCGAGATGATCATTGGCAAGCTGCATTGAGGACAGTTCGTTACCTTAAAGGAACACATGGACAAGGGATTTTGTTACAATCCACCTCTGATTTTCAGATAACAGGTTGGTGTGACTCTGATTGGGCAAGTTGTCCGGTCACACGTCGCTCTGTCACCGGCTATTTTGTTCAACTAGGAGGGTCTCCCATCTCATGGAAAACAAAGAAACAGCCCACGGTCAGTTGCTCATCGGCCGAAGCAGAGTATCGTGCAATGGTTTATCTTTCAAAAGAACTTATATGGTTGAAAAGAATTCTGGGTACTCTCGGTGTGTCTCATGACATATCTATGCGTCTTCACTGCGACAGCAAATCAGCTATTCACATTGGTACAAATCCAGTATTCCACGAGAGGACCAAACATATAGAAGTTGACTGCCATTTCGTTCAAGATGAATGTTTTGCTGGAACCATTGTTCTTATTCACGTCCACATTCAAAATCAGCTTGCAGATATATTCACCAAACTTTTGGGTCGACAGGCTTTTGATGATTTCAGGGACAAGTTAGGCATTCACAATCTACATGCTCCAACTTGAGGGAGGGTATTGGTGATACGACTTTGTTGTATTGGAGATACGACTTTGTTGGAGTTAGTTTAGACTTTAAGACCATTAGCATAATTCTATGCTGTATATTTGGCGTAATTAGGGGTAAAGTACAAGACTTTTGGGAAATTAGATATTCCTTATGTATGTATAAAACCATGTATCGATCTTCATCAATATTGATTCAGAAATCTTTCTTCATTCTCTTTGTCTCCTCTGTATATTTTGTCAGTTTCATCTAGGAGAAATCATTGGAGTGGCGAGTAGCAAAAAAGCTCTTTCATTCATGAACTATATCCCTTAGTCATATTCGTTAAAGGCAATTTGGATATAACTCACTACGCAGAGGTTTTGATCAATCCGGTTTGTATCAAACATTTGGTTAATGAAAAGTTACCGTTGAGCCCCAAAAAAAAAAAAAAAAAAAAGCGTTCTGCAACTAATCAAAAGCTCATCATAAAATTAGATTCCATGGAACTAATCAAAAGCTCATCATAAAATTAGATTCCATGGAACTAATCAAAAGCCATCACAACTGGCGACGAAATCAAGGAGCTTTGGTAGAGATTCCAGATGATATCGTCGCGAATTCAGTTCCGTTATGGGAGGACTTTTTGGAGGGGAAGTTTCTCTCCACTGCTCCTCATATAGCGAAAATACATGTCATTGTGAACAAGATTTGGACTTTGGGTGAAAAGTCTATTCGAATAGATGTATTCGTTGTGAATGAGACAACAGTGAAATTCAGGATAAGAGATGCAGCCACTCGATCAAGGATATTGAGGAGAGGCATGTGGAATATTGCAGACATCCTGTTGATAGTTTCAAAATGGTCTCCGGTACCTGAGGAAGAAGAGACTGAAATCAAGACAATCCCGATGTGGATCGTCCTCAAAAACGTTCCACATAAACTGTTCTCATGGGAGGGTCTTAGTTTCCTATCAAGTTCTGCTGGGAAGCCGGTTCGTCTACACCCGGACACGGAGTTATGTTCAAAATTTACAGAGGCNATTCCAGATGATATCGTCGCGAATTCAGTTCCGCTATGGGAGGACTTTTTGGAGGGGAAGTTTCTCTCCACTGCTCCTCATATAGCGAAAATACATGTCATTGTGAACAAGATTTGGACTTTGGGTGACAAGTCTATTCGAATAGATGTATTCGTTGTGAATGAGACAACAGTGAAATTCAGGATAAGAGATGCAGCCACTCGATCAAGTATATTGAGGAGAGGCATGTGGAATATTGCAGACATCCTGTTGATAGTTTCAAAATGGTCTCCGGTACCTGAGGAAGAAGAGACTGAAATCAAGACAATCCCGATGTGGATCGTCCTCAAAAACGTTCCACATAAACTGTTCTCATGGGAGGGTCTTAGTTTCCTATCAAGTTCTGCTGGGAAGCCGGTTCGTCTACACCCGGACACGGAGTTATGTTCAAAATTTACAGAGGCGAAAATATTTGTAGAGGTGAATATGACGAAAGAACTCCCTCAGAAATATCGATTTCAATCAAAAAGACTAGGGATAGATGCAGATGTGGAGTTTGAATATCCCTGGCTACCAGCACGTTGCGTTTTTTGTTCAAAGTGGGGTCATTCTGGAAAGGAATGTTTCGTGACAGGAGGTGCAAAGAATGTAACTATATTAACAAGGAACGCTCAGAACATAGAGGACAAAGGAAAAGAGGTAAAGAACTCGGGAAAAATGCAGGATGGACACAGACTTCCCCAATTCGATCCGCTTTCAGCAAAGGGTAGCGAGATGGCAACATCAAATCAAAAATCTGTTACTCAGGATCATAACCTGATCAAAGAGGTAAAGGAGGACCTGCCCAACGTTCCAGGGGCTGTAGAGGAATTAATCCCAAAACCTGTCACTGGCGTGCTTTCTGAAAGAGAAATAGCTGGATGCAAAACAGAGGAACCAGAGGAGAGCGAATGGGTACAAATATCTCCCGGCAAATTTGGAAGAGCTGGTGATAAGAAGATTTTTAAACCTGATGGGGTTGGCTCACCTTCGAGATTTGCTATCCTATCTGACGAAACTGAAGGCGCAGAGAAATCAGAAGGGACACAAAAAGAAGATGGGGACAATTCTGGTTTAACAGAAAAGGAAAAATATGGTGAAGAGAATGATTGGGAGGAAGGTGAAATTGTGTTTAGAATGGAAGAGCAAAGAATCGAGGAAGTAAAGACTCAGGTCAGGAAACCTCTTACTCGTTCTTTCAAAAGCACAAATCAAGTTAGCTCGGAAGCTCTTGCTCTAAATACGAAGGAGACACTCCCAAGTGTTTCAAGCAAGAAGTTTCCAAAGAAAAAATAAATATGTCGGGCTTCTTTTGGAATGTTCGCGGTCTAAACAAATCTACAAAACATTCCGTAATAAAGAAGTGGGTTGAGGATAGTAAATTTCAGTTTGGGTGTCTTATTGAGACAAGAGTGAAGGAAGGAAAAATGCAACAGCTAGGGGATAAAATATTTAAAGATTGGTCTTTGCTAACGAACTACGAATACAACCGCTTATGACGTATTTGGGTGGTTTGGCAGAAGAACGTGCGACTGACTCCTTTCTTCAAGAGCAGTCAACTAATAACGTGCTCGGTAAAGTTGGAGGATCAAGAAAATGAATTCTTTTGTTCCTTCATCTATGCATCAAATTTTGTTGAGGATCGTAAAGAATTATGGCGGGACTTGAGGGATCATCAAGACTCTCCGATAATTCGACAAAGGCCGTGGATACTGCAGGGAGATTTCAACGAGATTCTAGAGGTGGAGGAGCACTCTGGTTTTGAAAACTATGCAACGGTGACAGCAGGTATGAGAGATTTCCAAGAGATGGCAAATTATTGTTCATTGACAGACATGGCTTTTCATGGCCCTTTGTACACCTGGTGCAATAAGCGAGATGCTGATTTGATTTGGAAAAAACTAGACAGAGTCCTAGTTAACGAAGCGTGGAGACGAGCTTTTCCACAATCGTATAACGTATTTGAGGCAGGGGGTTGCTCGGATCACCTTCGAGGAAGATATCATCTTAGCTCTGAAATACAGAACATCCGGAAACCGTTTAAATTCGTCAATGTGGTGGCAGAGCTAGAGGAATTTAAACCAATGCTGGAGAACTATTGGGAAAACACTGAACCCATTTACATGTCGACCTCTTCATTATTCCATTTCTCAAAAAAGCTTAAGGCTTTGAAGCCTTTAATAAGGAATTTGGCAAAAGACAAGATGGGCAATCTGGTTAAAAAGGCAAAAGAAGCGTACGCAGACCTTTGCAAAAATCAAGAAGAGAATGCAAACCATCCATCTACTCAAACTATGGAGGCTGAGAGAGAGGCTTTTCAACGCTGGGATAAGATAGCAGGACTGGAGGAAAAATTTCTAAAACAAAGATCTAAGGTGCATTGACTGAAAGTGGGAGATGGAAACAACAAGACGTTTCATAGAGCAGTCAAATCTAGAGAGGCAAAAAACACGATTCGAGAAATACAATGTGCTGATGGCAGTATTGTATCATCGAAAGAGGAGATAAAAATTGAAGCGGTGAGATTTTTCAAAGATTTTTTAATTTGCAACATAAACCAAAGGGGTTTAAAGGGACATCGGTCAGCAATTTGCAGAATCTTGTTCATTTCCGATGTACGGCAGAGGACACAGTTTTGCTGATGAGGGAAGTTACGGACGTGGAAATAAAGAGTATTTTATTTTCCATGCCAAACGACAAGTCTCCGGGTCCAGATGGTTACACGGTTGAGTTCTATAAAGCAGCTTGGGAGACAATAGGCAGAGAATTCATCATGGCTGTCCAATCCTTTTTTGAGAAAGGCTTTCTTCCTAAAGGTATAAACTCGACAATTTTAGCTCTAATTCCGAAAAAAACGGAGCTGAAAGAGATGAGGGACTACCGACCTATTTCATGTTGCAACGTCATCTACAAGGTTATATCCAAAGTGATTGCCAACAGATTAAGGAAGATTCTACCAAAGTTCATTGCGGCAAATCAATCCGCTTTCGTCAAGGGTAGGCTCCTAATTGAGAATCTTTTACTTGCTACGGAACTGGTAAAAGACTACCATAAGGACTCAGTCTCAGCTCGTTGTGCAATAAAGATTGATATTTCTAAAGCTTTTGACTCCGTCCAATGGTCTTTTATTATCAATGCTCTCTTGGCAATGAACTTCCCACCAAGATTCATACACTGGATTGCTTTGTGTATCACCACGGCTTCATTTTCAGTTCAGGTCAATGGAGAGTTAGCGGGATTCTTTAGAAGCGAGAGAGTGCTGCGGCAAGGATGCTCATTATCTCCATATTTGTTCGTCATCACTATGGACGCTCTATCAAAAATGCTCGATAAGGCTGCAAAGCATCATAAATTTGGCTATCACCCACGATGCAAAAACATAGGTTTGACTCATCTTAGTTTTGTCGATGATCTAATGGTCCTAACTGATGGCAAAGTCAGATCAGTCGAAGGTATTATCTCTGTGTTTGATGAATTTGTAGAAATTTCGGGGCTAAAAATCAGCATGGAAAAGTCAACGATGTTTCTGGCGGGTATTACGGACGCAGTGAGACAAGAAATGACTGAGAGTTTCCCCTTTGAAGCTGGTCATCTTCCGGTGCGGTATTTGGGTCTACCTTTAGTCACCAAATGTATGACTGCAAGTGATTACAAACCACTGCTCGAGAAGATTAGGAACAGAATTGGAACATGGACATCTCGGTTTCTTTCTTACGCGGGAAGACTAAACCTCATCAGCTCAGTACTCTGGAGTATTTCAAATTTTTGGTTAGCGGCCTTTAGGCTGCCACGAAACTGCATCCGAGAAATAGACAAATTGTGCTCTGCATTTCTATGGTCCGGTACAAAGCTGAACCCGAGAAAAGCAAAGATTACATGGGAGGATATTTGTAGACCAAAAATGGAAGGTGGTTTAGGTCTACGTTCTCTGAAAGAAGCAAATGATATTTGTTGCTTAAAACTGGTATGGAGAATAGTCTCAATGCAGCCCTCTTTGTGGGTAAAGTGGATCCAAAATCATCTTCTCAAGCAGGAATCTTTCTGGTCCATTCGTGAGAATACTAGTAAAGGTTCATGGATGTGGAAAAAAATTTTAAAATACAGATCATTGGCGAAAGATTTCTGCAAAGTCGAAGCTAGAAATGGTTTCTCCACATCTTTCTGGTTCGACAGGTGGTCGACTATGGGCAGTCTGATGGATCTGGTGGGGGCAAGAGGGATAATAGATATGGGAATAAGCAAGAATGCTTCTCTCGCAGAAGCATGGACTGAGCGTAAAAGGAGACACCACCGGGTAGAGGCTTTAAACAACATAGAAGAAGCAATAAGGAGTGCTCGAGAAACCAGAAATGAAGATGAGGGGGACGTTTTCCTGTGGAGAAAAAAGGACACTTTCAAACCAGTTTTCAACACCAAAGATACGTGGAATCAAATTCGGAAAATTTCAAATCAAACATCTTGGCACAAAGGGATATGGTTCACTCATGCGACACCAAAATACTCCTTCTGTGCATGGTTGGCGATTCAGAATAGACTCTCCACTGGAGATCGAATGAGTGTTTGGGGGCTGGGCTGCGACACAACATGTACGTTATGTTCAGCGCAATTAGAAACAAAAAACCACCTGTTCTTTTCGTGCAGCTACTCGGCAACAATATGGTCCTCTCTTGCAAAGAATCTTCTCCAAAACAAATACACAACTGATTGGGAAGCAATCATTCGGTACATCTCAGACACAAGCCTTGATCGCATTCATAGTTTCCTCACCAGGTACGTATTCCAAACTGCAATCCATACCATTTGGAAAGAGCGTAACAATCGACGACACGGCGGAGATCCGACCCCAACGAATAGGCTGGTTCATTTCATCGACAAACAAGTGAGAAATCGCCTAAGCTCAATTCGAGACTTGGGAGATCGGAGATATGAAGCGGAACTCCAAGCTTGGTTTGCCGTAACTTTGTAATTTAGAAATCACGATAGTGTCTCTATTTTCTTTCAAATGAACGTTGCTTTCAAATGAACGTGTTTCAGGGTAGTTTCTAATTTCTTTCAAATGAACGTTGCTTTGTTGTAAAAAAACGTTGTATTTTTTTCGTGAATTAAATTTAACATATAATTCAAAAAAAAAAAATGAAATCAAGGAGCTTTACGGAATTCTCAATTATATCAAAACTTTATCAACTCTGTTTTATTTTATCTTGTTTTTACATATTCTACGCACCGCAAACGTGATGGCCGATAGTCTAGCTAAGAAATATTTTCGGGATTTCTCTCCTGAACTATTGTAAGACTTTTAAATTTCAATGATAAATCGATGTTAAAAAAAAGGTCGGATTTTTGGGATATGGTTTTCAAGCCCCAAAAATATTTAGAGAGATTACTTTTCTTTTGTGCAAGCTAATTTTGTTTTAATCAAAATGTTGGACTTATTATTAAACTTCGGACCAGTGGAAACTTTCTTGCCCCAATGGTTGATCAAGGGTTCACTAATTCTACACCAAGAGATCTGGGTTCGAATTCCAGAGGGTGCGATTTATTATCATTTATGCAGATTAATGAAGACAAGCTTGCAGGAGATCTTCAGCATGGTGCATGTAAAACCGTTTGACGTGAATGCTCATAAGACGATAGAATTATCCGTTGTGGAATCGTCGATGTAATAATTCTATAATTTGTAATAAAATAAAAACTCCAGACCATCGCACTTCGCGACTCGCTTATATGAGTCTAAAATCTCATTTTTTGAATATAAAACGGGAAAAATGCCAAAAAATCCTAAAGTCACAATTTTCAGCCAAAAAAGCACCAACTACTCGATAGACAAAACAAACCTTCAACTTTCGTTGACTAATCCGTTTAATCTCTAACTTTTATTGACCAAGCCATTTTAGTCCTAACGTTAGTCAACAATTATAGTTGACTAACGATATGACTATAATGGATTGGTCAATAAAAGTTGAAGATTTTTTTTTGGTAAATAAAAAGTTGAAATTTTGTTTTTAGCAAAAAGTTAATTTTTGTTGCTACAAAATTTTAGATTAAAATAGTTAAAATGATACATTAAAGCTCAAAAAATTACATGATTCGTTTTCTCCATGGAAAATTATATATCCCCAACAATATTTCACCCAAAATCTATTTTAAATGATTTTCTTAAATTAAAAAAAAAAAATATTTGTGAATCTTCGACTATTAAATCAAAGATTGCGAAAGATAACATGAGTATGATTAATTATTTATCGGTAATATAAATTTGTGAAAATTAATTCATATTTTTTTTGTAAATAGTTATAAAATTTAGTAGAGTAGTTAATATATTATAAAGTAGTTAGTAAATATTCCAAATTTTAGTAATTATTTCCAAAACAATTATGAATAAAAATCATATTTGGATTATCTTTCTCAGAAATTGATTTTATTTTTAAAAACGGTGATTTCATTTTTCATATCAGTATTTTCTTTTCAAAACTAACGAATTAGCTTTTTTAATTGTGAATAATTTATCATCCACAATAGTTTCCACTACTTTAATCCAAAATTTTGAAATATAACTTTTTGGGTAAAACAATTTCAATATTTTTACTTACCAAAAAAATCTCCAACTTTTTGTTTACTAGAATAATCTCAAAATTTTTATTAACCAAAAAAACTCCAACTTTTTATTTATCAAGCTTTTTAGTCATGATATTAGTCAGCAGTTATAGTTGACTAATGTTGGGTTTAAAACGGCGTGGTCGAAAAAAAGTTGGGGATTAATGGATTTGTCAACCAAAGTTGAAAATTTATTTTGTCAATACAGTAGTTGATGCTTTTTTTTGGCTGAAAGTTGTGACTTAAAGGAAGAGTCTTCTCGTCAAGTGAAGAGATGTTAAAGACAAAAGTTTTAGAGAGACGAAACCAAAAAGTAAAATAAACTATTGATATTATCATCGTCACTCTCTGGCGGCGATTATGGAACACTTCAGGCTATAGAGCATTTGGGGAATTGATTAACCTCTAGGTCCTCTACCACACGGCTTTGAAAAATCAAAGGAATCTTCAGGCTGCAAAGCGTTTCAACGATTAACGACAAATATCTTAGGCTTTGTGGACCAGTCATCAATCTTCACGGTAGACTTGGTCAAGCTTTAATTTCTCCCCTAAATGTAAAAGACAATTCAATGATCTAGATAGAGTCACCAACATCACTCGTTTAACAGCAAAAGAAACAAAAAAGATCAAAGAAAAAAAAATGCATTCTTGTCGTGATATGGAGCCTATGTTTAATTTTTTCTCTTTCTCACTCAATACCTGTTTTTGCTTCTCCTGCAAGGCACTTGTGTCGTCCAGACCAGAGGGATGCTCTTTGGGAGTTCCAGAGAGAATTCCCAGTCCAAAATCTCTTTGGGAAGCCTGTTGATACGAAGAAGGAGTGGTGGAGGAACAACGTTGATTGCTGTTCTTGGGAAGGTATCTCTTGTGATCCTAAGACGGGCGTGGTGGTTGCGTTAGACCTCTTTTACAGTAATCTCAATGGCCCTTTGAGATCTAATGGTAGTCTGTTTAAACTACAACATCTTCAGAGCCTGGATCTTGGCTCCAGTAATCTATCGGGTATTCTACCAGATTCTATCGGCAACCTCAAATATTTGAGGGTTTTGAGTCTTACTATATGCAGTTTCTTTGGAAAGGTTCCTTCTTCGCTAGGAAATCTTTCTTATCTCACTCATCTTGATCTTTTTGAAAATGGTTTCACCGGTGAATTACCAGATTCGATGGGCAACCTAAACAGACTAACAGATTTGCAGCTTGGATATAACAAGCTTAGTGGGAACTTTCCTGTGCTACTCAATTTGAGCGAGCTTACCCAGGTCTACCTTGATTCTAACCAGTTCGAAGGTATGCTCCCATCTAACTTGAGTAGCCTCTCCAAACTGGTGGATTTTGATATTAGCCGAAATTCATTTTCGGGATCTATTCCGTCGTCTCTCTTCATGATCCCTTCGTTGATCTTGCTTAACCTGAGAAGTAACGACTACACTTGGATTTTTAACCCTTGGAGAAAATAATTTCAATGGGCCAATCCCGGGATCTATATCGAAACTAGCTGGCCTTAGCTTTCTTGACTTCTCTTTTTGGAACACAGAGAGGAGCATTGTCGATTTCAGCATCTTCTTACATCTCAAGTCACTTAGGTTACTTAACATCTCCTATCTGAATACAAGAAGCATGGTTGACTTGAATCTTTTCTCACATCTCATGTCACTTAGGGACCTGGATCTTTCAGGCAATAATTTGAATATCAGTTCAACTCTCCATCTTCCATCACCCATGAAATCCTTGATTTTATCATCCTGCAATATTACTGAGTTTCCCTAGTTTCTACAAACCCAATCCAATCTGGTTTCGTTAGATATTTCTAATAATATTAAAGGCGAAGTACCAGAGTGGTTATGGAAACTGCCAAAGCTGCAGTATGTAATCATTGCTCAGAATTTCTTCAGTGGTTTTGAGGGATCAGCGGATGTTACTCAAGGAAATGGAGAACTAATTATGCTTGATATAAGTTCAAACGCATTCCAAGATCTTACTTTGTTACCAAAGTCTTTGGTGTACTTTTTAGGCTCCGGAAATCGATTTTCGGGAGAGATTCCTAGGGCAATATGCGAATTGGTTCATCTTAGAACACTTGTTTTATCCAACAACAACTTCAGCGGGTCTATTCCATGGTGTTTTGAGAACTTTAATAGTACTCTTGCGGTCTTGCATCTTCGGAATAACAGCATCTCTGGTGTTTTTCAAGAGGGATATATCAGTGATCAGTTGAGATCACTTGATGTTGGTTACAACCGGTTTTCAGGAGAATTTCCTAAGTCTCTGATCAACTGCACTCATCTCGAGTTTCTAAATGTGGAAAACAACAAAATCAATGACAGATTTCCATTCTGGCTGAGATTGTTGCCCAATCTAGAGGTTCTTGTCCTTCGTTCTAACAAGTTCCATGGGCCAATATCATCCACTGGAGATTCTTTGAGTTTTCCCAAGCTGCGAATCTTTGACATTTCGAAAAATTGCTTCACTGGAGTTTTGCCATCAGATTACTTTGCGGGTTGGACTGCAATGTCATCGGTCGTAGACACTGTATATAGTATCCTGGGTATATATCCAGGTCTAGGTAACTATCATAAGTCAGGTGGGTCTGACGAACAAAGGATTGAACATGGAGCTGGTTGGGAGTGGTTTCAATCTCTACAAAACCATAGATATCTCCGGAAACAGATTCGAAGGAGATATTCCCAAATCCATTGGTTTACTCAAGGAACTGATAGTGCTCAACATGTCAAAAAACGCTTTCACAGGCCGTATTCCACCATCTCTGGCCAACTTGACCAAACTCGAATCACTTGATCTATCTCAAAACGGATTATCCAGCGAAATCCCACCAGAGCTCGGGAAACTCACGTTTCTGGAGTGGAGGAACTTCTCTTACAATAGCCTCGAAGGTCCAATCCCACAAGGCACTCAGATTCAAAGCCAGAACAGTTCTTCATTCGCAGAGAATCCTGGGCTATGTGGTGTTCCTCTTCAAAAAACATGCGGTGGAGGAGAAGAAGAAGCAACAAAGCAAGAACAAGATGAGGAAAAGGAAGAAAAAGATCAAGTATTGAGCTTGATTGCAGCTGCTATAGGCTATGTACCTGGTGTTGTGTGTGGACTCACCATCGGCCACATTCTAACTCATAGGCGTGTTCTCTTCGCATGACGTGTGATAGACGTCAGTGAGTAAGGAGCGATTACCGTCTTCTCTTTAGTTGTATTGTTTTGCGATTCTTATCGTGAGAATCTGTGTTTTAGTGGAGTTAATTTCCTCTTTTCCTTTGTTATTGTCTCGTAGCTTTATTCTCGTTCCACTATACCTCTTTCTCAGTTCATCTATTCACTAGGTACCTTTCTTACTTCATTTTCTCCTTATAAGCTTTATGATGTTTCGGTTTTATAATTGAATTCTACTTCTATGTTTCTGTGTCTAACTAAGCCTATCTTGGATCTAGATCTGTCTGTTCAAGATTTTGCGTTACATGACTACCAAGTTTTAAGTCGGAAGTAATCATTTCTTTCTTCTATAAAATCTTCATTTTCAAATTTCCGTTAGCCAGGTACTGTGAGTCTGTGATTGGAACGTTTTGTTACTGTATCTTGATTGTGTCAGATCTCTTATTGCACACTACGGACGATAGCTTAAGGCAAGCTTTTTCCGACTACGGTCAGATGCTAGATGGTAAAGCCATTGGATCACCCACCATTCAAGAAAATTATTGCCTCGCTTATGTTGTTGAGTGTGTTTTAAGTTTCTCATTATTTCATTCTTGAGTCTTAATACAGCTTGAGTAGAGTGTTGTGTTTTTGTAATTGGAGATAAACAAAACAAAATAAAATCTTTGTTTTTGTGCAGCAACAAGGGACATAGACAATCAATCTGCAGCTAAAGCAGCCATGTCAGGGATTAGTGAACAATACTCTCCATTAGCTTCTTACTCACAAAAGACAAGCTCCGGGTTTTCGACAAGTAACAGTATAGTAATTACAGCGATGTGAAACATTTGCTTCAATGTTGTTGAGTATGAGAAGATGGTTTTTCTTTGATGTTACCTGGTAAAGATGCCATGAAGCATAAGCATTGGTTGCTTCGTATTGTAACTGCTCCTTTGACAGAGGACGGACCTCCCAGTTTCCGAGAATAATGCTGTTCGGCATCAGGAGCTGCAAAGTAACAGCTAAACTTTTAAAGCAACATAGAACCAAAATTCCCAAAGTTATAGAAAAACTTTCTGAAACAATAAAAGAGAAGGAGTGAAACAAAGTCTTTGTGGGATAACTTGCATAACAATCATTATCTACACATATCCTCCATAGTTTGTTTCATCTTTGTATTTATCTATGAAGGCTCTGGATAATTTATGTTTACAACTTTCACCATCTTAGCTAGCATGATCATGTTCAAGGTAAAATGCGGTTTTCAAGAACTGATCATAAACTAAAGTATTTGTTATTTACTTCTCAGAGCGGATTGCAAATTGCGACCGAGCAATGTGGCTTTGTGACCACTTTATCAGGAACCTTTCTTCTCCACAAGACAAAGACATGGGAAACAGTGTCAGCTTGCGTGACAACAAAAGCCTCCAAGAGAGCTTTTTTGAAAGGGAGGTGAAAAAAAAGAAAAGAACAGAGCAAATCGATTAACCTCCACTACACAGCTGGAGAATTGCGTTTGCGGTTTTGAAAAATCAAAGGAATCCTTACGCTGAAAAAATTGCATTTGGATAATCTCTAAGATCAAATCACTCTTAAATGTTCAATTTCTTTGACTTGACTTTGTGGAGCATTAATTCATATGGAAATTAAAAATATTTGGATAATCTCTAAGATCAAATCACTCTTGAATGTTTAATTTCCTCCACAAATGTGAGCGACAATTCAATGATTTAAGAGTCATTAACATCACTAGCTCGTTTCACAGCCAAAACCCAAAAAACAAAAAATCAAAGAAAAAAAATCACCATGCATTCTTGTAGTGAGAGGAAGATGATGATATGGATCTTGTGTTTAATCTTCTCCCTTTCTGACTTAATACTTGTTTTTGCTTCTCCTGCAAGGAACTTGTGTCGTCCAGACCAGAAGGATGCTCTTTGGAAGTTCAAGAACGAGTTCCATTTCAGTGAGATGGCTGCTGATAAGAAGACAGAGAGTTGGAGGAACAACGCCGATTGCTGTTCATGGGACGGTATCTCTTGTGATCCTAAGACAGGCCATGTCGTTGAGTTAGACCTGGCGATAGGTTTTCTCAATGGCCCTTTGAGGTCTAATAGTAGTCTGTTCAGACTACAACATCTTCAGAGCCTGGATCTTGGCTACAATAACCTATCAGATTCCATCGGCAACCTCAAATATTTGAAGGTTTTGCATCTTTATAGTTCCTATCTCTTTGGAAAAATTCCTTCTTCTCTCGGAAATCTTTCTTATCTCACTGATCTTGATCTTTCTGGTAATGATTTCGCCGGTGAACTACCAGCTACGATAGGCAACTTAAACAAACTTAAAGAGTTGCGGCTTGCAATGAACAGTCTTAGTGGGAACTTTCCTCTTGTGCTACTCAATTTGAGCGACCTCACTGGGATCAACCTTGGTTCTAACCAGTTCAAAGGTTTGCTTTCATCTAACATGAGTCATCTCTCCAAACTAGTGTCTTTTGATATTAGTGGAAATTCATTTTGTGGATCTATTACGTCGTCTCTCTTCTCGATCCCTTCATTGATCCACCTTAATGTTAGAAGAAACGACTTCAACGGTCATCTTGAGATTGGAAATATCTCTTCACCATCTAAATTTGTAACTTTATACCTTGGAGGAAACAATTACAGTGGGCCAATCCCTTGATCTCTATCGAAACTAATCAGGCTTCGGTATCTTGACCTCTCGTTTTGGAACACAGGAAGGGGCATGGTCGATTTCAGCATCTTCTTGCATCTCAAGTCACTTCGGTATCTTGACCTCTCCTATCTGAATACAAGAAGCATGGTTGACTTGAGTCTTTTCTCACATCTTATATCACTTGGAAGCCTGGATCTTTCAGGGATTAATGTGAAGATTAGCGCAGCTCTCCATCTTCCCTCATCCATAGAATTATTGGTTTTATAATCATGCAATATTGCTGAGTTTCCCAAGTTTATACAAGCCCAAACCAATTTGTTTTATTTAGACATTTCTTCCAATCAAATTGAAAGAAATTTCTCAAAATTTCTTCCAAGTGCTGCGGTATGTAAACATTTCTCAAAATTCCTTCAGTGGTTTTGAAGGATCAGCGGATGTTATTCAAAGAAAGTGCAATAATAATGCTTGATATAAGTTCAAACACATTTCAAGAACCATTTCCTTTGTTACCAACGTCTATGATGTATTTTACAGGCTCTGATAATCGGTTTTCAGGAGAGATTCCTAGGACAATATGCGAATTGGTTGCTCTTGATACACTTGTTCTATCCAACAACAACTTGAGCGGTTTTATTCCTAGGTGTTTTGAGAATTTCAATACTACTCTTTCGATCTTGCATCTACAAAATAACAGTCTCTTTGGTGTTTTTCCAAAGGAATCTATCAGTGATAACTTGAGATCACTTGATGTTGGTGGCAACCGATTATCAGGAGAACTCCCCAAGTCTCTAATCAACTGCACTCGTCTCGAGTTTCTGAACATGGAAGATAACATGATTAATGACACGTATCCTTTCTGGTTGAGATTGTTGCCCAATCTACAGATACTTGTTCTTCGTTCTAACGAGTTCCATGGGCCAATATCTTCTCCTGGAGATTCTTCGAGTTTCCCGAAGATGCGAATCTTTGACATTTTGGAAAATCGTTTCACTGGAGTTTTGCCATCAGATTATTTTGCGGGTTGGAGTGCAATATTGTCAACGTTTGTAAATGTCGATCATACGCCGATAAGGTTTGCGGGACGTCACTTAGAATACTATATCATAACTCAGTGTCTCTGACGAACAAACACTACAAGAAAACAGCCGATTCCCGACGGCCATATCGGTCGGGAATCCGTCGGGAAACGCCTTTCCGGACCAATTCCCGACCAATTTGTCTCGTCGGAACTAGAGGGTCGGGAATCAAAATTTGTCGGAAATTGGTCGGAAATTCCCGACCAATTTCCGACCATTTTATTTCCCGACCGGAGTCCGACGAATATTAATAGTCGGGAGAATTTCCGACGATTTCCCGACGAGTCGAATTCCCGTCTAATTCCCGACGATATCCCGACCTAATCCCGGGGACAAATTTCCAACCTATTCCGGACTGGATAATTTCCGACCAATTCCGGACCGGATAATTTCCGACTAATTCCGGACCGCATAATTTCCGACTAATTCCGGACCGCATAATTTCCGACTAAATCCGGACCGGATATTTCCGACCAATATCCGACGGGCTATTAAAAAACAGTATTTTTAAAATTCTTTAAAATTAATTTTAAAATTAATTAATAATTTTTTTAAATTAAATTAAATTAATAATTCGAAAAAGAAAATTAAAATTAAAATATAATAATTGTTTTGAAATAAAATTAAAATATAATAATTGTTTTGAAATAAAATAAAATTGTTTTGAAATTACAAAAACATTAAAATTAAATTCCCGATCCCGATCCCGATCCCGATCCTGTTCCCGTTTCCCTTCTTCCCCTTCCCGTGCCCGGGAAATCCGAGAACTTCGATTTCATCCAGTCCGACATGGTAGCGATTTCCGACCTTGCCTCGGTAAGTTGTAGTTCGGTGTCCGCATTCGCCACCTCCAAAGCTGTTAGTTTTGACTTCAGCTCTTCATTCTGTTGGATGAGATCTTCAGAGAAATAAGGAGAACCCGAAGCCCTAGCTTCCATAATCGGGACCTTACCCAAACCACCGCGACGCCGCCCTTTTTTATCAAGGGGAAATTCCTGTAGAAATTAAAAATAAATTAGAACATTTTATAATGTATAACTAAATGAAAAAAAAAAAAA
>PKMM01011814.1:97032-113702 GCA_002933915.1 Eutrema heterophyllum
AACCAAGAAGTCTTTCGACCGTGCTTTAACTGGAACGCATCAGTGTTATCTTGACAATAAGGGCACGCCAACCTTCCATGAGTCGACCATCCAGATAGCATACCATATGCTGGAAAATCACTTATGGTCCACATAAGTACCGCACGCATCGTGAAATTCTGTTGGAGAGAAACATCGAACGCTTGAACACCATCTTTCCATAACATTTTCAACTCATAAATTAATGGCTGCAAGAAAATATCAAGGGATCTCTTAGGATGCTCCGGTCCGGGGACGAGAATCGTGAGGAACAAAAACTCTCGTTTCATGCACAAACTAGGCGGCAAATTGTAAGGTGTGACGATTACTGGCCACAATGAATATTGCCTCCCATGTTTCCCAAAAGGGTTGAATCCATCTGTTGATAACCCAAGGTATACGTTCCTTGACTCATACGCAAAACTAGGATAGACCTCTTGAAAATGTTTCCACGCTTCTGCATCTGAGGGATGAGCAATCTCTCCATCTGAGTTATGCTCTGCATGCCATCTCATAGGTCCTGCTGTGCGCTCGGATTGATATAACCTCTTCAACCTCTCTGTTAGCGGCAAATACCACATCCGTTTATGTGGAACTGGTACTCTGCCACCCGTTTCCTGATACCGAGGTTTCTCACAAAAACGACACTTGAGACGGTTTTCGTCCTTTCTCCAGTAAATCATACAATTGTCGATGCACACATCTATCATCTGATACGGCAATCCAAGACCAGCTACAAGTTTCTGAACCTCGTAGTATGAAGCCGGTGATATATTATCTTCAGGTAAAATACCTTTCACAAAATCAGCTATCGCATCCACACAATCCTCCGCCAAGTTGAAATCGGTCTTTATAGTCATCAACCTGCTTGCAGTTGATAAAGGCGATATTCCCTCTCTACATCCTCCGTATAGTGGAAGCTTAGCTTCATCTAAAATATCAAAAAACTTCCGAGCTTCCAAATTAGGTTCCTCTATTCCAATACCATCATGAACATACGATGGTACGTTTTCACGAAACGCATCATTCACCATCTGAACGTTTGCATCTACTTCCGGTGTTGGTTCCTCTATCCTACCCGAATAATTAAAACTACTACAATAATGTTGCACCATTGAATCAGTTTCTCCGTGCGTATACCAAACCTTGTAACCCGGCATAAACCCATTCCTATAAAGGTGATTCCATACTTCCTTAATAGAGACTAATCTATGATTCCGACATTTAGTACATGGACAATACAATTTACCGTATTCCGACGTCATGCTATTGTTTGTCACAAATGTCATGAATTCCTCAACACCTTGTGCATACTCATCCGTCAGTTGATTCGTCGCTGGATCTTGCCATGGTCTATCCATCCACGATCGAAAATAATCATAAGGGTTTTGATTTGAAGAAGACATTTTCTAAGTTTTTTTTTTGTGTAAGTTGTGAATGAGGGTGGAGAGATATTTATAGTGTATTTTCTGCGTATTTTCGACCGGTTTCCGACCAATTTCCGACCAATTTTATAATCGCAAACGGCTATAAAACGGCTAAGGCAATGGGCAGATTAACGGATCTATTTCGTCGGAGTTTGGTCTGGAATTCCGACCAATTTCCGACCAATATAAGGATAATGCAACGGTCAGATTAACGGATCTATTTCGTCGGAATTTGGTCTGGAATTTACATCGGTCTGTAACTCGTCGGAAATTGGTCGGAATTCCAGACCAAATTCCGACCAATAAAATTTCGTCGGAAATTCCCGACCAATTTGGGACGGATCATTTTTCCTCAGTATTTCGTCGGAAATTGGTCGGGAAATGCCGACGAAATTTAATTGGTCGGAATTCCCGTCGGGAATAGGGTTGTTTTCTTGTAGTGAAAGGATTAAAGATGGAGCTGGTTGGGAGTGTTTTCACAATGTACAAGACCATTGATGTCTCCGAAAATAGACTAGAAGGAGACATCCCTAAATCCATTGGTTTTCTCAAGGAATTGATTGTGCTCAACATGTCAAACAACGCTTTCACGGGCCGTATTCCACCATCTCTGGCGAACTTGACCAATCTCCAATCATTAGATTTATCTCAAAATGGATTATCCGGCAAAATCCCACCAGACCTCGGGAAACTCACGTTTCTGGCGCGGATGAACTTTTCTTACAACAGGCTTGAAGGTCTAATACCACAAGGCACTCAGATTCAAAGCCAGAATAGTTCTTCATTCGCAGAGAATCCCGGGCTTTGCGGTGCTCCTCTCCAAGAAACTTGCGGCGGAGGAGAAGAAGAGGCAACAAAGCAAGAGCAAGATGAAGAAAATGAAGAAAAAGATCAAGTATTTAGTTGGATAGCTGCTGCAATAGGCTATGTACCTGGTGTGTTCTGTGGACTCACCATTGGCTATATTCTGACTTCATATAAACTTGACTTGTTCACTCTTTTACTTAATTAAAGCATCACTTCTTAGGAGGATGGTGTCTCCTTGCAATAATAAATCAATAAACTTTTGTAATAACCTTCTTAATATCTATGTTCTTTTAAGACTCCAACATTTTCGTAGCTTAAGCTTATACTAAGTTTCCTATATTTTCGTTACATACTATCTCTCATCTCTCTGACCTTTAGTTTTAGTTTTTCAGATTCAGTTCCAGCGGACTCGTATTCTTCTGCCACATTCTTGATTTTGTTTTGGTGTACGAGAATGAAACAGATGAACAAGGTTTGATATGATTCGAATATTCTAATGCTAGTCTAGCTCCAGATATTTTAGTAATATATAGAGCATTAGAAGAGTTTTCTCACTGCATTTGAACTTCAATATAATTCGATTTTATAATTGTATTCTACTTCCATGTTTATGTTTCTAACTAAGCCTTTCTGCCTGTTCAAGATTTGTGTTACATGACTACAGTCTACGAAGTTTTAAGTCGGAATTAATCATTTCTTTCTTCTATAAAATCTTAATTTTCAATTTTCCTTTACCCAGCTGTTGTGATTCAAACGTTTTGTTATTGTATCTTGATTGTGTCAGATCTCTTATTGAACACTACGGAAGATAGCTTAAGGCAAACTTTTTCTGACAACGGTCAAGTGCTAGATGGTTAAGCCATTGGATCATCCACCTTTCAAGAAAATGGTTGCCTAGCTTATGTTGTTGAGTGTGTTTTAAATTTCTCATTACTTCATTCTTGTGGCTTTAATTAATACAATATGAGTAGTGTGAACACGTCCGGAAAAAGAAAGCCGAAGTGTGAAAGGACGTGTTCACACTAGGAACATTCAAGGAGTTCAAAGAAAAAAAGACCAAACACATGAACCGATGATTTTGGCGGCGATGCCAAGGGGTTAATGGAAAAACTAGATTAGGTTTAAAGAAATTGAGAGAAAAGGCTCCATGTGATTTTTTGTGTATATTTTTAAAGGGAATAAAATGTTGACTATAAATCTACATTTTCTTAAAGAGACACTAGGAAATCAAACAAAATTATCTCCTTTCATTTGTTTTCTCGTTCTTACACTTTTTCGTGACACACCGAAAGAAGGTTGTTCGTCGATTGTGGAACTCGTCATGGAATGAGCGTTGATGAAGTTATAGTTTTGGTACTAGGGTTTAGATTTCATTTTTAAGGGTATAAATCTATATAAACAAACTTAGTCATTAATAATGAAAACGATTTAAAATATATTTTTTCTTGCGGCTATTTTTGGCTGCCAAGAAAAGACATGAAATATGAATGCCCCGCCGAGAAAATCAAACCTAGAGAGGCCGATTAATCATTGTTCATCCTAATGGTTGATTTACGAAAGTGATGAGCATGCAATATAAGATTTGAATCCTTCAAATCTCATTGATCACGAGATGTCAAGAGTTGACAAGCTTATGCGGAAGATGGTCGAAGATAAAAATGTAGATGAAGGTTTTGTTGTTCGAATCCACGAGCAACACACGAAATAAACAACTTGACTCCACAAATTATCCAGTCCTCAAATCAGACAAGACTAGGAAATCCACCTATGGCTTGAAATGAATAACACAAAGACAACTCGCTTTGTAAGAGAAACTAAACGTTTGATTAATTCAAAGAAAAAGGGGGTGCTTTACAAAAGAAACGAACTGGGCTTATATAGGCTCATTACAATTGTCATAAGGTGCTAAAGAAGAAAGAAAATACACATAATAAATCTAAGAGATATGCGTCTAAGAAGATATAGCCGTTAGGCTCAATTGCGTGAATCTTGTCTAAATAAGGAAAGGAGTGAGGCGCTTGTATCTTGGCAGCTTGGGGGAAGATTCCAGACGCCTTTGGAAGTCTCAGGGTGTAGAAATTCTTCAAGTCGCAGCCAAGAAAAAAAGGAAGGAGCCGTTGGGATGTAATGCAAAACGGGTCTAAAAGTAGAAAGTCTTGTGACTAAGGTTTACCTTTATGGAAGTCTCCTTCTCATGTAGAGGGTTTCAATGTCGTGGATAAACCACATAGAAAAGAGTTGTAGTTTGAACTCTTTGAGTGTTCCTAGTGTGAACACGTTCGGAAAAAGAAAGTCGAAGTGTGAAAAACAAATACAGATTCAAATAAGAGAATATTACATCTAAAAAAAGTGTGGAAGCTCCTTAGTACAATGATTGACCAAAACGTTAATTAATATTTATACACCAGGAGGTCTGGGGAAGCTGCGATTTCTGCATGTTAATAGAGACAAGTTTATAGGAAATCTTCATCGTGGTGCAAGTAAAATCGTTCGTTGTGGTCCCAGTCTGCGTGGATTCTTGTGGGACGGATAAATTGTCAGTTGAAAAGTTGTCCTTGTAATTGTTCTCCTAATTTGTAATAAAAAATTTCGAAGGCACTTTTTCAAACTCATATTACATTAATAGGCACTTCTAGGTATTGAAGTATTTTGTGTAAGTAAAAAGTCTCTTATACCCTCTAAACCAATCTTTCAATACTCATGCTTTCGATGGATGCGATGTCGTGGACGGGTGAAAAATTAAAAATCTGAGTAAAAGTAATTACTATCTCCACATATTTTGTTTTCTAATTTTCTATATTGTGAAAAACATAAAACATTTTTTAATTATAAAGAATTATAATTCTTTTTTCTTCTATATTTTAAGATCCATTTTACTATAGTTTATGTGTCAAATAAAAAATCTTTAAAAAAAAACCATTAGTTTAGTCATGACAAAACAAGAAATCCGTTGGATGATGAGTTGTGCACGATCTAATATGGATAGCTTAGCGACTGCATATCATTATATTTAAAATTCATATATCTAAGGTTAAAAATGCCTTTTCTTCAAAGCACATTAAATCCAAACAACATTAAAACCATCGTACCGCACTAGTTTTACAATTCATACGTTTGCATACCAACAATCCAAACAACATTGATTTTGTTTCTAGAGGTTTATGTGGATTAATTATAATGTATATTTGTATAAAATGTTTATCCACGTCGATATGTGCATAAAAACAGTCATGCTAACATGTCCACGATACTATTGATTCATTATATGTCCATGAAAAACTGTCTATTCTCGTTTGAGCGAATTTCGAGAACAATAACATGGATAATTAGTACGGTGGACATGTTTCTGTCTACCAATTTTAATTAAAAATTGTGTAAAATGTTTATCCACGTCGATATGTCAATGAAAATATGTCCACGCGATCATGTCCACGTCAATCTGTCCATATTACATCGTCCATAACTCATCATCCAAATGGATTTCTAACTAGATTTTTGATTTTTTTTTTTTTTAAAAAGATTTATTGGTTGACACATAAACTATAGTAAAATGGGTGAAGAAATAGGATTATAATTCATTCTAACCAAAAAATTGTTTTATGTCTTTCACCATATAGAAATAATTCAAAACAAAACAGATGGGGGAAAATAATTACTTTTCTCAGATCTTTAATCTCTCATCAGTCCATGACATTGCATCCACCATTATCGTGTACACGCAGAGCAATTTCGGATTTAATGAAAATGAATTGTGTAAAAAGTGATCTAATAGTTGAAAGTGCTTATTCTATAAGAATAAGTGGTGCAAGTGCCTTTTACCGTAAATCACTCTTCAAATAAAAACAAAATTAAAATAATATATGTTTAGGTCGGTTACCCGGCTTTTGGGATCTGATTTCAATCACCAAAAATCTTATTATATAAAGCTGAGTGCGTTCAATGTGAGCGTGACACGTTGGATAATTATAACTCACCCGATCGTGACATGTGTTATTGTTAATTTAGATCGTAACATGTGTTAATGTAATAACATAAACTTTCCATTTTTATTTTATTTTTAAATAGACAAAAATAACCACAAAATAGGAAAAAGAAGTTGTGTTTAAGAAAATAGAAACTAATAAAATCGAAAAAAGTAAAGTATGAGAAAAAAATGGAAACTACAAAATCGAAAAAGTGTATACTATTATCAAATCTATATAAGATTCATAATATATAACAGTTTGTTATGGTGTGTTTGATAAATTTTGAATGACACAAATTTAGAGGTATAAACTTTAAACCTGAATTATTACATTAAAATATAAATTTTCTAACATGTTAGAATAATTAATTAAATTCAGTTTTAATTTATATAAGATTTGAAATTTGTTTTTCGAATCCTCTCATTTATTTAAAGGGATTGTTTATGGATAATATGCATCAATTTTGAATTTTCTTAATTGCGAATTACAAAATATAATTTTTGGATAACTAAACGAGAAAGTTGACTTGACAAATTGCGAATTCATTTTGCGTCTGCATTTAAGCGATTAACCCACACCACACCACGGTTGACAAAGTTTCATTTGTGGACCACACCACATCAATTTTTCTTCAAAGGAGACTTGTTACGTCGAGCTTTAATTTCCTCCACAAATGTAAATGACAATCCAATGGTATAGAGTCATCATCAGTCATCAACATTACTCCTTTCACATACAAAAAAAAACAAAGAAAGAAAACTGAAAAATATATGATGCATTCTTGTAGTGAGAGGAGGATGATAATATGGAGCTCACTTTTAATCTTCTCTCTTTTTAACGTAATGTTTGTTTTTGCTTCTCCTGCTAAGCACTTGTGTCATCCAGACCAGAGGGATGCTCTTTGGGAGTTCCAGAGCGAGTTCTATTCCGATGGGTGGTGGAGTAACAACACTGATTGCTGTTCTTGGTATGGCGTCTCTTGTGATCCTAAGACGGGCAAGGTCGTTGCGTTACACCTCTTGGACAATTCTCTCAACGGCCCTTTGAGATCTAATAGTAGTCTCTTTAGACTACAACATCTTCAGAGCCTGGAGCTTGGCGCCAATAATCTTTCGGGTATTCTACCAGATTCCATCGGCAACCTCAAATATTTGAGGGATTTGAGTCTTGGTCATTGCCATTTCTTTGGGAAGATTCCTTCTTCACTCGGAAATCTTTCTTATCTCACTGATCTTGATCTTTCTTATAATGATTTCACTGGTGAACTACCAGATTCGATGGGCAGCCTAATCCGACTAACAGTTTTGTTACTTGAAAATAACAAGCTCAGTGGAAACTTTCCTCTTATGCTACTCAATTTGAGCGAGCTCACCTGGGTGGGCCTTCGCTCTAACCAGTTAAAAGGTATGCTCCCATCTAACATGAGTAGCCTCTCCAAACTAAAATATTTTGATATAGCTGGAAATTCATTTTCGGGATCTGTTCCGTCGTCTATCTTCATGATCCCTTCGTTGGTCTACCTTGACCTGAGCAGAAATGCTTTCAGCGGTCTTCTTGAGATTGAGAATATCTCTTCACCATCTGGACTTGGAACTTTATCCCTTGGAGAAAACAATATCAAAGGGCCAATCCCAGGATTTATATCAAAACTAGTTGGACTCTGGTTTCTTGACCTCTCTTTTTGGAACACAGGGAGGGGCATGGTCGATTTCAGCATCTTCTTGCATCTCAAGTCACTTACATTTCTTGACCTCTCCTATCTGAATACAAGAAGCATGGTTGATTTGAGTCTTTTCTCACATCTCATGTCACTTAGTGACCTCAATCTTTCAGGGAATAATCTGAAAATCAACTCAACTCTCCATCTTCCTTCACGCCTAAGCACTGTGGCTTTATCATCCTGCAATATTTCTGAGTTTCCCAAGTTTCTACAAACCCAAACCAGTTTAAATAATTTAGACATTTCTGCCAATCAGATTGAAGGCCAAGTACCAGAGTGGTTATGGAGATTTCCAATCCTGCAATATGTAAACATTTCTCAGAATTCTTTCAGTGGTTTTGAAGGATCAGCGGATGTTATTCAAAGAAGTGCAGACGACCTATTTATGCTAGATATAAGTTCAAACACTTTCCAGGATCCATTTCCTTTGTTACCAAACTCTACAAGGTTCCTTTTTGGCTCCGACAATCTGTTTTCGGGAGAGATTCCTAGGACGATATGCGAATTGGGTAATCTTGACACACTTGTCTTATCCAACAACAACTTCAGTGGTTCCGTGCCTCGGTGTTTTGAGAATTTTAATACTACTCTTAGGATTTTGCATCTACAGAATAACAGCCTCTCTGGTGTTTTTCCAGAGGAATCTATCGGTGATCAGTTGATATCACTTGATGTTGGTCACAACCAGTTTTCAGGAGAGCTTCCCAAGTCTCTGAACAACTGTTCTCTTCTCAAGTTTCTAAACGTGGAAGACAACATGTTCAATGACACGTTTCCTTTTTGGTTAAGATTGCTGCCTGATTTACAGGTTCTTGTCCTTCGTTCTAACGAGTTCTATGGGCCAATATCTTCTCCTGGAGTTTCTTTGAGTTTCCCCAAGCTGCGAATCTTTGACATTTCGAAAAATTGCTTCACCGGAGTTTTGCCATCAGATTACTTTGCTGGTTGGAGTGCAATGTCATCGGTCACAGACATTTTTTATCATGTGCCGATGGAGTTTAGAGGACGAGACTTAAAATATCATACTTCGGTGGTTGTGACGGCCAAAGCATTGAAGATGGAGCTGGTTGGGAGTGGTTTCACAATCTACAAAACCATCGACGTCTCCGGAAACAGACTTGAAGGAGATATTCCAGAATCCATGGGTTTACTCAAAGAACTGATAGTGCTCAACATGTCAAACAACGCTTTCACAGGCCGCATTCCATCATCTATGGCGAGCTTGGCAAATCTCCAATCACTGGATCTATCTCGAAACAGATTATCTGGCGAAATCCCACCAGAGCTCGGGAAACTCACGTTTCTAGCGTGGATGAACTTCTCGTACAACAAGCTTGAAGGTCCAATACCACAAGGCACTCAGATTCAAAGCCAGAACATTTCTTCATTCGCAGAGAATCCCGGGCTCTGCGGTGTTCCTCTCCAAAAAACATGCGGCGGAAAAGAAGAAGAAGAAACAAACCAAGAGGAAGATGAAGAAAAGGAAGAAGAAGATCAAGTATTGAGCTGGATTGCAGCTGCTATAGGCTATGTACCTGGTGTTGTGTGTGGACTCACCATCGGCCACATTTTAACTCATAGGCGTGTTCGCAAAACGTTAGTGAGTAAGGAGCGATTAATTTGCGACTCTTAACGTGAGAATATGTGTTTTTTTTTCCTTTGTTGTGTTCTCGTAGCTTTATTATCGTACCTTTCTACTTCGTTTTCTTCTTATTTCCTTTATGATGTTTCGATTTTATAATTGAATTCTACTTCCATGTTTCTGTGTCTAACTAAGCCTATCGTGGATCCAAAAGTGGTTTCTGGACACTATCTTATATTAACCATATGCCACAGAGACATTTAAACCGAGCATGAGTACCGATGAAATGGACTGCAACTAGTCAAAAATGAATTGCATCTAGAGGAGTAGATGTATCATATCATTTAATGCCGACTCTTTGCTTCGTCCTTCACGTTATGAGCCATTGACAGCATCAGTAAGGTCCTTTAGAACCTAAGAAGATGTAACAAAACTCTCTATTAGCTTCTTACTCACCAAAGACAAGCTCCGACAAGTAACAGTACTATAATTACAACCATGTGAGACTTTTGTTTCAAGGTCGTTGAGTATGGAAAATATGATTTTTCTTTGTTGGTACGTACATGGTAAAGATGCCATGAAGCATAAGCATTGGTTGCTGCGTATTGTAACTGCTCCTTTGACAGAGGACGCACCTCCCAGTTTCCGAGCATAATGCTGTTCGGCATCAGGAGCTGCAAAGTATTCCCAAAAGTTCTATTGTTCTCAAAATTAAGATCAAGCTTTTGAAATCAACCAAATGAGATGGATAACAGATACCTCTTTGCAAACAAGTGTCTCAGTTAGTGACGCAAGGCCCCATTTTTTCGAGTCTCCACCAATTTTGTTGTTGGCTAAATCTGAAAGATCCTCAACATCTTTGATGGACACTCCATGGTCATGGAAAAGCTTCACAGAGTCACCGTCAATTCCAATACCTACCTATGTATATGTACCAGAACTTGAGCATACATGGTCTACAACAAGAACGTTTTCTAGAATTGCTCAGGGGTAGAAAATACGAACTGTATGAGTTCAGCGAACTGCATGAGTTCGGCTTTAGAAACTACGAACTGTATGAGTTCGGCGAACTGCTTGAGCTCGGTTTTTTAGAGACTTCGAACTATATAAGTTCGACAAACTGCTTGAGTTCGGCTTTTCATTTTACAAACTGTACGAATTCGGCGAACTATCTGAGTTTGGCTTGGAAATTCTTGGGAAAGAAAGCTGAACCCGAGGTGGGCTGCCTACGTACCCTCGAAAGAAGGATCAAGCCATTCGTAATTCATATTACATCCGAATTGAGAGCGAGCTTAGTGAAGGAGCTCGGTGATCTTTTTTTTTTTTTAGTTGGCTTCGATGCCGAGTTTAATAGTAGTAATGCTTGAGGTTCATTGAATTCTACGACCTCGGGATTGGAGTTCCATCCATCTTCGTAAGTTCGTAGACGTCGGGTTTGACGACCCGCATTATCTGGTAAGGTCCTTCCAAATTAGTACTGAGCTTGCCTGCATTCTTTTCTTCATTGCCTTGGAAAACTTTTCGTAAGACAAGGTCACCGTCCTCGAAATGTCGACCTCGTACCTTCTTATTATAATAGCGTGCCGCTAAGTATTGATAGTTCTGGATTCGGAGTAATGCATGTCCGCGCTGTTCTTCGAGTATGTCGAGGTTGTCAAGCATCATCTCATCATTGAGGCCGGGATTTTGTGTTAGCATTGTTCCGCGTATGGTTGGGATGTTGAGTTCGGCTAGTGATATGCTCAAATTAATACCCTATAAGTACTAAAGCAGTTGTTGTAGTATATGTAGGGGTCGAACATAAGAACTCCAGATATCACGCAATAGATTATATAGATTCGAATTAAGCTAAACCAAACAATGTAATTAAATGCGAGTGCGTAAATTAAACAAGCTGTAAGTCAATTGGAAAGAAGATAGGCTCAGGGTATTTCTCAGGAATTCAATGAATGTAGATAAACTAACTAACATGATTCAGATTTAGCGCGGTTCTTGAACTCAAATCACTAAAGTATAGCTAACCAACTCTCGTTGCGAGAACTATCTAAGTCTAAATCCTAGAATTCCAAATCTCTTTGCGAATCCTAAAGTCTAAACCAGCTTTTAGTTCAAGTTTGATTTGTTCACAAAACAACTAAACCAAATCTCTTTGCGAATAGTTATTTTGCTCACCCTAAGTTCTATCAGGTAATTAATCGCACTCTCGTGCCTAATCAATTATCCTAAGATCTAAGTTCTAGATTCGTCAACCTAGAATTAGCTATGAGAACAACCTATGGTGAAGAACTAATTCAGATGGTGAATCCTAATTAACTAATTAACCTAACATTCAGAGAAAACCCTTATGAGAACCCTGAACCTAACAAGGGATCTACTCAGACATGGAGAATGAAAACAACATGATTGAATAGATCATCAAAGAAATCAATAAGAAACAGGAGTTCAGAGTTGTCTCTCCAAAAACCAGAGTAGAATAAAGCTTAATCAAGTCTTCCAATAAAACGTAGCCAAAAAAAGTGGCTTAAAAACCTAATTATAATGCTAAAACACGTTTTGGGCTAAATTGTAAATAATAAAGTCTTCTGGGCAATTTTGCAATTCTTCAACTCTTCATAAAAGTCGCGATTCGTGTCTTGCTGCAGTGAGTATCGACCGATACTAGGGTAGTGTCGATCGATACTGAGGCTTCATATCGGGTACTCAGCTACACGAACTTCTGCTTTGCTCCAAAATGCTCCAAAAAGCTCCAATATCTCCAATTATGCTCCAAACGTGCTAAAACCTGTAAAAGACTCTAAAACACTACAAAATAGTAGAAAGACTCTATAAAACGGACTTATATCATGGCTTAAAAGGGGTAAAAACCATGATATATCAACTCCCCCAGACTTAGCCTTTGCTTGCCCTCAAGCAAATAGAAGACTAAACCAGAGAAAGAGGTTTGAAAACACGGAGACTCACCTGTTCATGAAACATTGCAATGACCCTTTTCCCAAGCACCCAAATGTCACCTAACCAGTTCCAAGACTAACCACCATGTACTTCTCCTTAGGCATTCGCAGCTTCCCCAGACTACACACATTATTTCGCAGCTTCATTCAATTAAACCCATCATCGCCAGTTTCATCGCTGTGATTAATACCAAGAACCTTCTAGATTCTTTCCCATACAATATCATGACAAGGAACCACCCAATTTCACACTTTTTGTATCACTTTCTCTCCCCCAGACTTATTTCTTATTTTGTTCTCTTTTTTTTTTTTTAGATTCGCATATACACATCAAGGTATGAGACGCGAGTATTGATGGTGTTTGCCACCGAATCCCCGGTTCTTCCCTCTCAATGTATCAAAGGGTGTAGGCGAATAATGGCATCATAGGAAAATCCTAGCCTCGCTTCCAACCTTTGTGTGATCATTCTTCACCAAGTAGAATAATGGGATCGCTGGAAACATTCCTAACCCTATACTTAGGAGAAAATCATCTCATCTTTTCATGCACTTATTTATTAATTAACAGAAGGGGAGAGAGATACTATTACTTTTAAACACATGAGTTCCTTTGTCAGATATAAATGAGGAATCAAGCTCTATGAATACTAACCACATCGATGAAGTGCAGAAATTTGGCTCAGGCTTTAAAAGAACTCTGCTGGAAACATGTGTGTCTTCTAGTTAACTGGTCAGCCTTTGGATTTTTCATTAGTCGATCTGTAACTGATTCTGTAACAGTGGACACTCAGAAGCAAAGTCAAAACAGTGATTCAAGAACACGATCATAATCTCCAACAAAATTTTGACTCAATAAAACAATTTTTGACTCAAGAACGACTGACTCTAAGAAAAACAAACACGTTCTCAGCAACTACCTCCCCAAGACTTAAACAATCCCCAGTGTTATCTAGCCTAGAGTTGGTAAAAGAAAAACAGAAGAGCTGAGTGGATTGGTGAAAATCGAAGGAGACGTACCTGGGTGACGGGTATCGACCGATACCATGTTGGTATCGATTGATACAAGGGATATTGGTCGATGTCATTTTGATATCGATCGATCTGTTGCTCATGGTCCCTTAAGAAATACCCAGCTCCTTTGTCGTGTGGATGGTGTCGATCGATACCGGGTGGGTGTCGATCGATACTGCTCTTCTGAATCTGCTGCACGTGAAACACAAGACACAAAACCAAAAACAAAAACAAAAGACTTATACACAGATTTACCAGTGGGTTGCCTCCCACGGAGCGCTTGTTTAACGTCACGAGCTTGACTTTGCTCAGGTTATTAGTCAGAGCGAGGTTGAAGATTCACTCCCATGCAAGTTCTACAACTAGACACTTGCAGACTCAGAGTTCCACTCAACATGCTCTCTATAACCTCTTTTCCTTTCTCTTTCAGCTCTGGGGTAAGAATAACTCTAGGCTTAGAGAATGGTTTTGAGGTTCCTTTGCACTTCACCTTGTACTCAATCGAGTCCCCATCACACTTCAGAGGGATTAAAGTCATAGAGGGAACACCTTTTACTCCTTTGCTCTTTACCTTCTTCTTTGCCTTAGCTGTTTTGACGTCTTTCTTGGTGATGACAGAAGGACTATCTAGAATGTCCATGACAGTTGGCACGTCATAAGGCTCATCCAAAAGATCAACCATCAACGTCTCTCCTGTAACAACGGTGATGCAAGAGATATGTTTTGGAGCTCTTCCAGAAGGAATGGCTTTGTAGGTGACCTCTTTGTCAATGTACGAGAACAAGATTCTCTTACTGGGCGTGTCTATAACTGCACCAACTGTAGCCATGAACGGTCTTCCAAGAATCAAAGGCGTACTAGATCTTGCACTCATCTCCACAACCTGAAAATCAGTAGGAACTAGACAATCTCCTACTTTAACCAGCAAATCAGGGATGGTACCATATGGAATTGAGGTGGAAGAGTTCGCGAATGTAAGAGACATCTCAGGAGATCTTATATCAATTCTCAACCTCTCTGCAATTGCCATTGACATGAAATTGACAGTATACCCTGAATCAACGAGAGATTCTTTGAATTCAACTCCAGAGATAGAGCATGGAACTGAAAATCTTCCTGGGTCTTCCCTCTTAATCAGCTGTTTCATCGGAGGTGGTGTACTTCTGGCTTTGATAAAGAGTGCCTTGATCTCTTCCTCAGTTTCTCTGCAATTTCGGAAGTAACACTCCAAAGGACAGTTTTCAAAAGTTTCTTCAAAAGATATAGTGTGGGGAATCCTCCTAACCATCTTCTCAAAAGCGAGCAACTTCTCCGCAGTAATAGGGTTCATGAGATGTCTAGGTGGTCGAGGGTATGGTACCTTAGGCTTGTAAACCCTCTCTAGTGTCACATTAGGTGTCTTCTCGACTGCAGGGTTAGTGTCGATCGATACAAGGTGGGTATCGATCGACACACGAGGGCTTGAGATGTCCCGTGAAAGTATATGCACTGGTGTCGATCGACACTGGCTGGTGTCGGTCGATGCTTGTTGTTTCAAAACGTCTTTGGCAGATCCTTGGACGGGTATCGACCAATGCTGGGTGGTATCGATTGATACTGGGGCGATTTCGGGAGCCTCATCGTCGTCATCTTCAGCAAGATCAACGAGATTCTTTGCATTTAGGCCAATTTTCACTTATGGACCGACCTCTTCATCACTTCTTAAGGTGATTGCATTGATGTGTTCATTCTGTGCATGAACCATCTTTCCCTTGACAGCTGCTGCAGTCTGAGCGACCTGAGTTTCCAGCCTTTTCTGATGAATGCTAAGAGCTTCAATTTTTCCATTTAGGTCTGTGTACATAGCATCCATCTTCCCATTGAAATCCACTGTCATCTTCTGCTATCCCTGAAGAAGCTGCTCAAGCATAGACTCAACCTTGCTCTCTGGAGATTTGGGTGGGTGAGGTGGGTATTGATATCTCTGACTTTGAAAACCAGCACCACCAATGTAGTTAACACCTTTCACTTCATCCTCATCAGCAAAATAAACAGCTTTATTCGTCTTTCCCATCAAAAGATTGTGCACTGAATCCAACTTAGCTTGAACCTCAGCAATCTGCGATCCATCCAAATTCCCAGCCTCTTTCCTTTGCTCAAAGTCTGCATTCTTGGTGCTATTGCTAGACGCCAAGTTCTCAATCAGCACATAAGCATCGTCAGGATATCTGGTGTTGAAATTTCCATTACTCGCAGCATCCAAAGCCATCTGATACCTCCAGTCAATCCCTCTGAAGAAGATACCCAGCAACTGAACCTTAGTGAACCCGTGATGTGGACAATCCCTCTGATATGACCTGAATCTGATCCAAGCAGCCTTAAATGCTTCAGTTGGTCCTTGAGAAAACTGGGAGATCTTGTTTCTAAGCTCCTCGGATCTCGCATCATCAGAAAAATTGTTGAGGAAGGCATTCTTAGTCTCTTCCCAAGTAGTCAGTGATCCAGGAGGCAACTGCTTAGGCCAATAAGCTGCTTCCCCACCAAGAGAGTATGGGAAAAGCTTACAGAGGAGGTAATCGTTGGACACTCCATTGTACTTGATGCTAGTGACCAAATCATCAAATCTCTCAATGTGATCCATAGGGTGTTCATGAGGAAGACCATAAAAAGGATGCTGACCCACAAGAGTGAAGTATGCAGGTTTCAGCTCAAAGTCATTCCTCTAGAAAGCAGGAGGGCGAATCGCTGATCGATTAGCATAGAACTGATCAGGCCTGTTGTACTCTCCAATCGTCCTACCACGATCAACCACATTATTCCCAACAGCTGGAGGGACAATGATGTTTCCATCTCCATCAAGTCGTTGCCCCCTCTCATTGCACAATTGACCCTCTCGGTCTCGGAAAGTACCAGCCTCATCACGAATCAAAACCAATGGGTTGTTCATCTCTGCTGGCGTCTTTGCTTTCCTGTTTGTGCGTTCCAAGTTTGCTAGCTCCTCGTTGGAAAGATTAACTAGCTGAGTGCTCTTGTTCCTTCTGGTTTCACGAAAAGGCATGCACCTGAAACACGAAAGTCAAGAACGTAAGTAACAAAAAAAAAAAAAAAAAACGTGAAGGGTATCGATCGATACTCTACGATTTAGACGAAATTTTTAACTAAAATCTAATGGCGAAATTGAGTCCCCGGCAACGGCGCCAAATTTGATAT